>ML778424.1:204593-259018 GCA_009831015.1 Picea engelmannii
TGATTCCATGTTAGATTTAGGGAAAAATAGAGAAACAATAATACTTTTTTGATTCTGTTCACTAGTATAAATTTAGATCAACACATTTAAACAAAGACATAAACATATCTGAATATAAAATTAAATTCTGAACATAAACAAAATTCCTGAGTGCAGAAAACAATGAAGAATGTACCTATCACATGTGTGAATGTAGTCCTCTTTGATATGCTCAGAAAATCAGTTTAAGGTTCATGGATCAAACCTCTAGGGTATTGATCTCTATCATGAGGATTGGTAGACAATTTTGCCAAGGAGAGGACCACCAGTAAAAGGGACAACAAACCCTTCTAGAGGAAAGTAACAACAAAAGGACAACAAACCCTTCAACAACAAATGGGACAACAAACCCTTCTAGAGGAAAGCAACAACAAAAGGACAACAAACCCTTCAACAACAAATGGGACAACAAACCCAGAAAAATGTAGACAGCAAGGAAGGGAAGATGCCACCGGTCCCTCCACACTCAGTGACAGCCACAAGGAAGGGCCGCGACACCTTTGCTCAGTCAAGGGACAACCCACGACACTTTTATCCAGGCAAGGGACAACTCGTGGCAGCCTAAGGGGAAACCACCCAGAAATTTTGGGATGGAAGGCAGATCGACCATAAGCGATATAGGCTGCTGGTAACCCCAAAGGACCTGGTGAGATTTGATCCCGAGACCTCTGTGGACTTAGCACAAGAACATGTACTATTTGAGGTAACCCATGGGGCCGGTTTGAACTACTATGTGTTGCCTACTTTCATTCCTTTTGAATGAATTGATGTTCTATATTCCTAGCTTTGAATAGTTTGCACGAGGTTATTGTGCATACGAAATTCATTTTCCATCCTCTTGTCAATTGTAATAGAGTTTTGTATTTTTGTCTCATCAATCACAATTGTTTTTACTTATTAATCAAACACATGCATCATTCCTAGTTGCTTTTAGTACATTGTTATTTGGCATTTATGATAATGGACTATCTTGCTGATTTTTGACAAGGATTTAAAGGGATTTTTTCCAAATTCAAAATTTGTACTAAACCCAAGTGAAAAATGGGTCAGAGGTAAAATAATAGTTGATTGACATTGAAGAGATTTCAAAATTAGCTAGGCAATTTATCTTCTGAACTCTTTTAGGGTGAATAACTCTTCGATATTAGGATTTAGTCCGACTGGTCAATAAGGGTGTGCTTGTGTCAAATTAGATTTTATAAAAATAAACGATTTTAATTAGTTCCATAATTAGAAAAAGGTCCAATTTGTTCCTGTTGTTAGAACGTAATGATTATCTTATATGTCTAAGTGGCAGAGGATGCCATGTGTGATAATGAGTTAAAACATTGACGAGTTAATGGTTTTGGAGGGTTAGGAGGATGATGTCATTATTTATGCCAATTATGTCATTGGTGATTTAAAGGATGATGTCATTAATTAACCTTCTGTAAGAGGAGATTACTTGTAAAAGAAGTAACTTGTGTTACAACAACTGTTTATCTTCTAATTATATAAATAGAAGTTATCATTCAGATAATTTGTTTGTTGGTAGTTTAATATAAGAGAAGAGGAGTTATCAAGCAATCAACAAAAATATAAGAGCAATGCTATGAGACAATAAGGAAATAAGCAGGGCACATATCAAAAAGAGAGGCTAATGTAATTTTTTGAGATGTCACTTGGAAAAATGTAGTATAAAGAAGTATGATAATGTACATGGAAATGAAACATTATTTAGAAGAGTTCAAAAAGAAGTGGGATAATAGCCTACTTGTTACTTCCCTCTTTGTATGTTACACATAATTAGATGCTTTGTTATTTCACTCTGTTATTTCTATTACAGTCAGAAATGTAAAGGTTGAATCTAATAAAAAGTGAGTGCCCTTGTAAAGGAAGGCACATAAGTATAAGGTAGTAGCCAAAGGTGTGAGAATAGGATTATTCAATTTTTTTGCTCATTTGGCAACTAAAAATCCCATACAACCATGGGGAATTCATAGACTTAACTATGGCATCAAAGTTATGGTCATTTGAATGATCAAACTTTGAAATTTTAAACTAATGAAAAGACTTCATATTGTAGATGGTTTATAGTTTCTATAGTGTAGTACAAAAGGACGAATGCATGTGTGAATTTCCAAAGGGACAGATTAAGTAGAGCTGTAATGCATTTGGATCTGGTGCATATTGATTTAGTTGGCTCTCTATATATAGTTTCCAATAGGGGCAAAGTATTTTGTTACATCTATTGATGATTTCACAAGGAAGACATGGGTATATTGTTGGAAGGGAAATAAATAACTTTTAATGTGTTTAAGCAAAATTAAACCCCAGGGCCTATTGGGGCCTGGAGAATCAATGTGGGAAAATATCAACATCATAAAGTCAAATTGTGGTGGTGAGTACGTATATAATGCCTTTTTCATATTTTTACAAGGCACTTGGCATCGAAACACAATATATAACATCCTTCCCCCCAACAGAATGTAGTAAACCGAAAGAATCAAAATATTATGGAGATGAACAAATGTATGCTTGAAGGTAAGTAATCAGTAGAAGTCCTATATTAGTAAGAAATAAGACATCTACGAAAGCTTAGACAGGCATTTGAGAGTATTCAATTGTAACTCTTATGAACATGTTCTTAAATAGAAAAGACATAGCTTAGATGCAAAAGTTGTCAACTATTCTAATTTTCTATAATGAAGGGTCTAAGGGATATATACTTTAAGATATCACAAGAAAAATTATTGTGGTGAGCATATATGTCATATTGGATGAAAATAAAGGGCAACTAGAAATACGGCAAGAGATAGCTTCATACATATGAAAAAATTATTGACGTGAATATGCGATAGAAGCTATTGTTAGCACTAGAAGTCACACCTAGACTGTTGTAGGTGTAAGCCTAATACCCATTAGAATGTAAAGGATAAATGTTTATAAAAAGGTGGCAAATGGATGGAAAACTCAGTTAAAGATGTCAATCGCAGATAACTCCATGCAATATACACCAACAAACAAGCCCTTGAATAACTCCAGATTAGGTTTTAAGAGATAAAGTGATAGATGGAAGACTTAACAAGGAAAGTGTAATATGTATATCATTTACATCAGGTAATACTGACACACATATGAAAAAAACTCTTTGAAATAAGAATCTTTTACAATCAAAGAGAAAATACTCTGATACACTTGCATACAATATCACACTAGATTCTTTATTGCAATAAAGAAACAATCAACCAGATGAATCATTCACACAAACTGTTATCAAAGTAGGACAACAAAAGATGATACAGAAAAGAAAGACTGATTTCCACTATTCAAAGTATCTTGGATCTGGTTCATACATTAGGAGAAAAACTCTATTACAAAGACAATATCAAAATAAGAGTTTTTCTGTCACACCATTCCTACCTTCCTAAGTCTTACAATGCCCTTTAAATAGCCTAAACTATCAATTCCAGCTTCACAATTCGCCTCCGAACTTCCTCATAGGATCCCTGTGCCTAAGGGAAGCGTGGCAACATGTGTACAATAGAAAAGAAACAAATTGCTATTTTAGAGGAAGATTTTGGCAACGTATAAAACATTTTTTAATGGTTGATGATGTGTCCATTAGAGTGCATCTTCTTTAGGCAGGTGGCCACCCAAATCGCAACTAACGTTCAGAGTGCTGGTACAAATTCATCTTGACAGCTGGCAGCTCTCATTCCCTCCAAAATCTGCAAAAAACTGAGTTCACAGTGCAGCGTTGCAAACTGTCCTTGAACAACCAGTTTGCAGTGCCAATGGTTCTAGGCGCTGCGAACTTTCCTGTAGCAGCCTGTTTCACTTTTGCCAACGTTTCATCACCTCAAAACTCATACCAGGTTTTCAGATATTGCTACAAAATTCATTACCTTGATATATAACTGGGGAAAAGACACCAAAACTGATAGTTATGGTTCAAAACTCATAGCCATCACCAAAAATGTTGTATAGGCATATAACAGAAACTTTGACCAAAAATTGATGTTGGTTTTTTGGGAGATCAATGTCTTTGTCTTTTAGTTTTGGAGCTTCTTCTAGTAGCAACCTTGGCCAGCATGTCTAGGTTTCTCTTTGCCAATTCTTCTTTGAAAGGCTGTAGCTCTGCCTTCAATTTCCCGATTTCAGCTTTGATGGGTCTTGTTCTGCCTGTAGAGATTTTTGAGCTGCCTTTAAAGGGGCAGAAATCTTTAAAGGGGCAGAAATCTTTTAGCCAAAAATCTTGCCTTATCAATGGTCTCATGATACATGCCCAACATATCCTTAAGCTTCTTTCTGGAACCCAAGTCTTCCTTTTTCAACTTATCAACTTCAACTCTTGCTTCCTTGAGCTGCCTGTTGAGCCTCTTAAAGGTGGGGTTGCTTTCATGCTGAGGAGTAGTGATGTCAACAACTTCAATAGACTGCTTAGAAGATTGGGATTTTCCTTTTTCCTAGGCTGAGGTCTCTGCTGTATCATCCTTCATAAGGACATGTTGCTTGGCTGTTGCTCTTGTAAAAGGCCTCCTAGGTTTAACCTTGTCTGCAGCAATGGGTGGGGGAAAAACAAGCTTTTTTCCTTTCAAGCCTCTTGGTTTGCTTGAAGGAGCCTCCATAGGGATAGGATCTACCATTGGTGAATTTTCTCTATCTAGAGGTTGTGAAGGACCTCCTGCTTCTGCTTTAGTAGTGGCTCTGTCAGCTTTATCACTCATAGTCACCATTTTCTTCTTACTAGCCTTTGAATGCACAGTCCTCTCAACAGGAGTAGGACTTTGTCTCTTGGACTGTGGAGTGGGGGCAACATCTGATTGAAACTGTGATGAAGTTAGGAAGGTTTCCTAATCAGTGTTAGTTTTCCTTAACTCTTCCATTACTAACATCTTAATAAGGCTCGAGTGAAAGACATTGGTATCTACTTGCTTTGACTTGGCTTGAACTCTGTCAGACATCTTACCAATGGTTCTAAAAAGATAAAATGGAAGGTTCATGGCTTCTTTTCCTGTGAAGTGTAACAGTAGCCTGATGTGGTATTGGTACACCATGTTGAACCTCCCATCACATGTGAAGTATCTCTGGATAACCCTCAACATCTTGTCAAACATTCAAGCATGTGGCTTCTAGGTACTCCTTTGGACAAGTTGTTGTCCTGATACTTTGGCTTAAGGAATTCCTTCGAGAAGGAAGAATTTAATGACATAGCTTTGAACCATTTCTCTCCACTGTTGGGTATCTCTGTTGCAATAGAGATGGAATGCTCTAAAACATCAAACTCTAACATCCCCACTTTGGTTTTAGTCCCATTAAAGTTGAGTGCAAACTCTTTGGCCACCTCTGCATCTTTTGACAGAAATTTATGCAACCTACCCTCTGAAAAGCTTCCCTGAACAAAGGTTCAGAGTTAAGGAGCTGCATATCATAACGTTCTGTCCTCACAATCTCCCCTCCCTTGTGAGTCTTCTTGTGTTGTTGACTATCCATAACTATTGTTGGAAAAATGCGTTCTGTAATTTGTTATGACAACTAGGTGTGTGAAAACAAAGTACATAGGAATTTAGGGTATTAATGACAATACTGTTTTTCCTAATGCTCGCCTTGTCCAAAGCTTTATACACATCACTCTATACACATCAAGGTATGAGATGGAGCACACTTAAAATAGGAGGGATAATGGATCAATCACTGAGATTTGTAATGAAAGGAAAACATGTGAAGTTTCTTTGCTAATAACAGAGTTTTAACAGCATGAATATCAATTTGCAGTGCCAGTGATGTATGCAATTTAAGCCTGGTTCTACAAATAATCAACCATACATCTCAGGTTTGATAGGTGTATCATTCAATCATTTCAGACTAAACTTCAAATGGATGCAAAAGGCGAGGGTTTCAACAATTCTGGAACAGATGGTTCTCAACGCCAAGTTTGCAGAGTCAGATCAACTAGTTCGCAGCGCTGAGGTATTCCAGTGGGATAGGTGGCTTCTTAGCAGAGGAAAAGATGCATGAGGTCAAGAAAGTTGTCTGGACTGGTGTGCAGGGTTTAGGGCGCCATGGGAAAGGATTTAAAAGTAGGAATCAAATAATCTTGAACAGTTCATAGCGCCAGTGCATAAGGCAACATAAACCCCTCTTTTCAACCTTTGAACAATGTGGAGACCATCAATGAGTACCTGGTAAACCTGGGTTTGATGTTGTTGCTTGTGAATTTGAATTGATATATCAACAAGTCATCCAAGCTCGACGATCCTCTTCAGCCAATCTGCAGCGCCAAGTTCAAAATCAAATCACGCACTTCAAGGAGACTCTTAGCAAATCTGTGACATAATCCCTGAAAAGTTGGTTAAATGAAGGCGTTGAAAACCATGAAATCCCCTTTGACAAGTTTTTGAACTGCAATGATGACAAATGAATGCTTGAAGTACTTATGAGTACGCTGTGAACTCTTGTGGAGAATTGACAACGAATACATCTGACTTTTGACTTGACATCTAAACGGTTGGATAGTGACAAAGGAAAACTTGTGTACAACTTGGAGGCATGACATGTCATGGTAATGATTTTTAGGATCAAGAGTGTGACTCATAAGGACCTTTAACCTTGTCATGATGACTAATCTTATGACATCTAAACCAAGGCCAAACATAACTTTGCTTATTCAACTCAAAATTTAAGTTATGACCACAACAAGAAGACCCAAAACCTAAGACTCATAAAACACTATGACTCAAAAACAAAACCAAAGTGATTTTTTGATCCCTACAATTCTATTTGTTAACATTTGGCTCCACAGGGGATGGAGACCTCCCTGTGAGGCTCCAAGAACATGCAGTTCCAGTGCCTTATCCACTGGGCTAGGAGTCATTATTGAAAGAAAATAAAACTAACTAAAGAATGATATTTACAATGAAAGGAAGCCACTCATGGCTTTTAGGAAAAATATTTCTTCAGAAAATGCCCATTGACTGGGCTACCAAGAAATTCAGTATCTTCCAAGCTCTGCAATTTAAAAGTGTTATTTTGCAAAACTTCAGAAATCTTAAAAGGACCAAATAACAAGGCTTCAAATTTACCATGTTCTCCCCTATCTTGCCTTTGTGCATCTCATTTGAGTACTAGGTCTCCCAGCCGAAAATCTTCTTTCTTCACCTTCTTGTCAAAAGCTTCTTTGATTTTCTGCTGATGGCTTTGTGCTTTATCAAAAAGTTGTTCCCTGGTTTGTTGTACTTCTACAAGTTGGTGCATCCTCCGGATCATGTCATCTGGTTCCCCTTCTTGAGCATTGGTAAGATGTCTGACAGAGTTCAAGCCAAGTCAAAGCAAGTAGATACAAGTGTCTTTCACTCGGGCCTTATTAAGATGTTAGTAATGGAAGAATTAAGGAAAACTAACACTGATTGGGAAACCTTCCTAACTTCATCACAGTTTCAGTTAGATGTTGCCCCCACTCCACAGTCCAAGAGACAAATTCCTACTGTTGAGAGGACTGTGCATTCAGCGGCTAGCAAGAAGAAAAGGGTGACTATGAGTGATAAAGCTGACAGAGCCACTACTGATGCAGATGCAAGAGGTCCTTCACAACCTCTAGATAGAGAAAATTCACCAATGGCAGATCCTATCCCTATGGAGGTTCCTTCAAGCAAACCAAGAGGCTTGAAAGGAAAAAAGCTTGTTTTTCCCCCACCCATTGTTGCAGACAAGGTTAAACCTAGGAGGCCTTTTACTAGAGCAGCAACCAAGTCGCATGTCCTTGTGAAGGATGATACATCAGAGACCTCAACCCAGGAAAAAGGAAAATCTCAATCTTCTAAGCAACCGATTGAAGTTGTTGACATCACTACTCCTTAGCATGAAAGCAACCCCACCTTTAAGGGCTCAAGAGGCAACTCAAGGAAGCAAGAGCTGAAGCTGATACGTTGAAAAAGGAAGACTTGGGTTCCAGAAAGAAGCTTAAGGAGATGTTGGGCATGTATCATGAGACCATTGATAAGGCAAGATTTTTGGCTAAAAGATTCATGCCCCTTCACAGGCAGCTCAAAAATCTCTACAGGCAAAACATGACCCCTCAAGCTGAAATTGGGAAATTGAAGGCAGAGCTACAACGTTTCAAAGAAGAATTGACAAAGAGAAACCTAGACATGCTGGCCAAAGTTGCTACTAGAAGAACCTCTAGAACTAAAACATAAAGACATTGATCTTCCAAAAAACCATCCTCAATTTTTGGTCAAAGTTTCTGTTATATGCCTATACAACATTTTTGGCTATGAGTTTTGAACCATAACTATCTGTTTTGGTGTCTTTTCCCCAGTTATATATCAAGGTAATGAATTTTGCAGCATATCTGAACACCTGGTATGAGTTTTGAGGTGATGAAATGTTGGCAAAAGTGAAACATGCCACCACAGGAAAGTTCGCAGCGCCTGGAACCATTGGTGCTGCGAATTGGCTGTTGCAGTTTTTGGAGGGAACGAGAGCTGCCAATTGTCAAGATGAATTTGTACCAGCACTCTGAAGGTTAGTTGCGACCTGGGAGGCCACCTGCCTAAAGAAAATGCACTCTTATAGACACATCATCAACCATTAAGGATTGTTGCATACATTGCCAACATCTTTCTCTAAAAGAGCAGTTTGTTTCTTTTTTGTTGTACACCTGTTGCCACGCTTCCCTTAGGCACAGGGATCCTATGAGGAAGTTGGGAGGTGAATTGTAAAGCTGGCATTGATAGTTTAGGCTATTTTAAAGGCATTGTAAGACTTAGGAAGGTTTGAATAGTGTGACAAAAAAACTCCTATTTTGATATTTTGATAGTGTGACAAAAAAACTCCTAATGTATGGACTAGATCCAAGATAGTTTGAATAGTCGAAATCGGTCTTTCTTTTCTGTATCATCTTTTGCTGTCTTACTTTGATAATAGTCTGTGTGAATGATTCATTTGGCTGATTGTTTCTTTATTGCAATAAAGGATCTATTGTGATATTGTATGTAAGTGTATCAGAGTATTTGCTCTTTGATTGTAAGAGGTTCTTATTTCAGAGAGTTTTCTTCATATGTGTATCAATATTACCTGATGTAAATGATATACATATACATATTACTTGTTGTTAAGTCTTCCATCTATCACTTTTTCTCTTAAAACTTGATCTGAAGTTATTCAAGGCCTTGTTTGCTGGTATATATTGCATGGAGTTATCTGGGATTGACATCTTTAACTGAGTTTTCCATCCATTTGCCACCTTTTATAAACAT
Source organism: Picea engelmannii (assembly GCA_009831015.1). Classification (NCBI taxonomy): domain Eukaryota; kingdom Viridiplantae; phylum Streptophyta; class Pinopsida; order Pinales; family Pinaceae; genus Picea; species Picea engelmannii. The sequence goes on from ML778424.1 coordinate 213,872, forward strand.
TTATCCTTTAATTCTGATGGGTATTAGGGTTACACCTATAGCAGTCTAGGTGTGACTTCTAGTGCTAACAACTATTGCAAATAAGTCTCCCCTAAAAGAAAGGAGAAAACTGGTGATACATAGAAACAATGAAAGTCTCTAAGTTACAATCATTGCTTGAGCCAAGTGAAGGACTATGTTTGTTAACAAGGATACGACAATCAACAAGTCATAAAGAGGTAAATTTAGCTTTCATACCACTTTTGTTTCTTATCAAGAAAAATATTTTTATTTATGTAATAAAGCTCTAGTTTTTGAGAGTTCCAAGTACATCACAAATATTGCTTGATTTTTATTTTGACTCAAAGTTGGCCTTATATAGATTGCCATTTTGTTGCATACACTTGATTATATACATCTTGTTATCACTTGAAAGTTGAAACTAGAAGGGATTGAATGCATATGTAGGGAAAGGGCCAATGTTATCTCGCACAATCCCTCTCACTATGGGCTAGTGTTTACTAGCCTTAAGGTGGGATCCCTATATCGATTTGAAGCTAAGTTGCCAATGTATGAGTATGTGCGAACAATTGCGGTTATGCCCCTTTTTGAAATAAGGGACAAGGGTACATAATAATAATAATAATAATAATAATCCATTTTTAAGGTCACGACCAAGCCAGACACCAAATTGGTGTATGAGGCCCCCTTGTTTGTGGGACAAGGGACCCCCTTCACGTAGCGATTTTACTGCTAAAGTCTACGGAGGTATACATACCCTACCCCCCGCTGGATTTAAACTTGTGACCTCCAAGGAGGAAACAAATGAGAACTAACATTAATGAAAAGGAGCATTGATTCAAAGTCTCTATATTCAAATCATTCAATAATTAAATCATCCTAGTGTCCACCCATTCATCGATTGACATTCATGCTTCAACATCGAACATTGACATTCCTTACCTTTCCAGACATGGTGTGGAAATGACAAATATGAAATCCTGATACTTTAAACTTGATGAAATTGAACTATGGGGATTTGGGGAGAAAAATGCCGATAATGAAGAAGAGTGCTTAATGTTGAGCCTTTGGCAAGGCCACTAATATCCTGCAGCAAAAACAGTGAACAATGCCCTACTTCCTCTCTTCAACTTTGCTGGTATCTTCCTAGTTTAGAGCAAAATTGAAAATGTAAAAGCGAGCCTGAATGAAATCATGGTTAAAGGTATAAAAGGGGCAACATTAAGGTTTAGTTGTTTTAGGTTTTCTGGTGGGTCCACCTTAAATGCAAGCTTACTGAGGATTTTTAATTATTGAAAAGCTCTTTTTTTCATGCTAAAATCAGAGTTGATTTTCCTGAAATCGAGGTACATCTCTAATTCACCCAGGGTATGCAAAGTTGTTGCATGGTATGAGTATAGGTACGTTTCCATTACGCGCGTTTGGGTATATGGCTAAGGATATAAAAAATCCAACCCTATGTATTTTTAATTCAGTTGTGCCCTATAAAATTTTTGAAATCCACAAGAGATATTGCTGAAATCTCCAAAATAGTTTAGATTTATGTTATTGAATGCTGGAGTTCAATAAATGCAATTCAGATTTACTTGTCTAGATTTCAATTCAGCTTTAATCTTTCGTAAATCGACAATTGTACACTTCAAATATGTGGCAAAAGTTGTAGATATAAAGTATAATATTCAAAATCATTGAAAAAAATTGCTCTTTTTACTTGTTTTTCAATTGGTACCTTAAATCCAATGGGCGTGGAGAGAAAATAGTATAAACCTAGCAAGGCGAGTGTTCCTCAAAGCTCACTATTTTAGAAAATTCCACATCAAATCGTCAAACTCATCCAATTGATTTTTGTTTTAGGAAAGACACCTTTATGTTTTTGTCTTCATTGGTCAACATATATCTGCAGGAATTAATTTGAGAAGTACTCTGTCTCTTTAAGCCTTTCCTTCGTCAAAAGCCATTCTATGCTACTTGCCCCCAAGACATGCGCCACCTATAATGTCTTCCTTATCCAAAGTATCTGGAATGCCTTTCAACATTTTCCTATTAGTCAGAAAAGAAAGATAATGTAAGTTGAGATGGCCAACCTTTGATTCCAAAATGAACTCGTCTTGTGCACTGCCCGTCACTAAAGCATGCTCTTGAACTGGATTAGTACTCACCAAGTGAAGCAACACTTGGTCTTCAACACCCATGCCAACTAATTTCTTGCTAATTTTATAAAAAATATAGCACCTATTGTTGGTAAAGACCACATCTAAATGAGGATTATGCTTCATTATTTCATTGATAGAAAGAAGATCCTTTTCCAATCCAGTGACGAAGAATACCTCAAGGAAGAGCAACCTTTTACCTTGCATTTCTATTTGCACATATTTTCGAGCAACTTTTTGTTCTTTCCCACCACAAAAAATCTTAAAATCTGAACCTGTCTGATTTGCGATAAAATTAAGACTCCAATCCTTTCAATTAGTAAAATTACATGATGCACCAGATGCGGGAAAAATGCCTCATGCCAACATGAGGGAGGATTGCCCGAGGGCAGGTCCAAATTAGTCTTGCTCTCGATTGGTATGGCAATCTCCATTAGTATGTGGGCTCAATTGTCGCTAACTAAATGGATTGCTCTTTGAAGATAAGATAAGATAGATAAGATAATTTTATTAATGTCCGACTAATGACCACAAAAGTAGGTCAGAGGGACTGTTGAGTGCAATGATGTCAATACAATACAATGTAGACGTACCAAAAGGTCTCCTATAAAAGGCGAGATGTAGAAAGTAAAGTGCAAAAGGTAGAGTAGTAGAAAGTGAGATCTACCCTAAAACATGAAGAGCCCTTAGCCCCGAGCTCTGATACCTGCGTTGATGATGGGGTCTATCATAGGAGAAGAAGATCTAAGGACAAGAGGAACCAAAAGAAAGGAAGTAGATTTGTCATGTGGATCTATCTCTCCTACCATCCGAAGCTGAATGGAAAAAATTGAGTATAGTCGGTTGTCCCAATAGGACCTGGTGGCGTGTGCCTGGATTGTCCGCTGCATTGCTAACTGGTAGAGGTATTGCACCAATGAGGTCTCGGGGATCTCATCCATCTCTTGGGAGGGGATCTGGTTTTGCTATGTCGTTGAAATCTCATGGGACGAGGGAAGGTCCCACGGGTTCGCATTGATTTGGAGTCTAGGGTTGCGTTTGTCTCTGTCTGTCACTTAGTGCCCCTTCTTGAGGGTAGCAACGAGAAGAAGGAGGTGATCCGATGAATAGGGTTGTTCTCGTAGGAAGTCGAATAGGGTTTGGTCTTGTAGGAGACTTTCTCTTTTAATCTAATCTAAATCCTAAATGCAATCCTAACCTACTATTCAAATGTAATACTATTTTAACTTCTGACTACTAGTCTAACAATAACCAGAAATCAATTGCAGGCATATAGTTTTACTTTTGGAAACAAAAAAAACTCACATTCCTCAATAAGAGACCATACTAGCATACCCATCTCTGCATATAGATGACATTTGAAGAAGATAACAACTATAAACTCAAATATCAGATCTATACAATAACAAATTACAATAAAAATATTTGAGACAACCACACAAAATTTACAAGTATAGAAATTCTGAAAACTTTACTCAACACAAAAACTCTATTTTATTTATCTCAGATCAATGAATACATAGAACTGTAACAACCAGTCTTTGTTTGCCGGGACCATACCCCCTGTACGGATCTGTACAGTCATGGGTTACTCACTGGGCGGTTGTACAACAAAACTGTAGCTATATTATATCTTAGTTTTACTTGTAACCTTCAGCAAAATACTGTAAACAAAACTTCTCTTCTGATTTTGTACCTGGGTATTACTTTCCTCTTTCTTTTGGTGATTCCGTACCACTTGTACGACCTCTTGGTTACTTCACACGAATTCTGGGAGGTATATTTGTTGTGCTGCAGGTGACCTTGGCTCGACCTCCTCTCTTTACCCTGCTCGACCCTCCTCTGGTTGCTTCCTTGACCCTACTCGGTCCTCATTGGGTTGCTTCCTCGATCTTACTTGGTCCTCATTGGGTTGCTTCCTCTACCCTGCTTGTTCCTCCTGAGCTGGTTCTCCTTAACCTGTCTCTCAACCTCCCTTGGAAGAGCCTCTACACTTAGTCGACTTACATCCTCTCTTTAGGTCTCCTAGGTTATTTGTAACCCTAGTCCTTTTATCTTGTGCAATCCTAACCCTTGGATCTTCTTGTCAAGATCTTGATCTAATAGTGGGGACTTAATAACTCATTGGGACAACTTAAGTTACAGCCAATGACTGTGGCTTAATCTCAAGTTGACTTGAGTGGTCCCCACCAATAAAGTATTGTCTAGACATAAGTTGGGCCTCTTCCACACTACTTGACACCCCTAGTATGGAAGTACCTGCCTGAGCTACACAATCTAACTCTCCCTCCTAGCAAGGGAGGTACTGGCACTGGAGCTGCCTCCTCCATGATCCATATCATCGTGAGTCTCTCCCTCTAAATTTGAGAGACCCATCCTCTCTAAGTTTGGATACTCTATTTGCTTTGCTTAGTTATTTCGTTTGTCATTTGTACCAGGATCATCTAAGTATCTCCACTCCTCTAGTTGATTCCATTCCCACCACATGGGTTTGCTAAGGATAACTTCCTGATTCCTTAAGCATGATATAGCGGACTCACTACTTTCTTCTTTGAAATTATAGATAAGTTCCCCCCACAACCTGTATAGGCCGTCCTCACTTATGCCTATCATCACAGGTGGTCCTGGTGTTTGGTTAATAACATATTGAATGTGTACACCACAACCGAAGAAGCTGACACCATAGCCTTGATGTTCTGAGGCCGAGATTGATAGCACACTAACTCTCATGCTTGGTACATAAAGTACCTCTGGTACTCTGAGAATCTTGCCTGATTCTATCTATAATGATATTGTCCCTTTTCCTTGGATTGCCACCATGCTAGAATGCACACCACACTTCACGAAGCCTGAATTTTGGGCTGTGAACTCCTGAAGTGCAAGTCTTTCACCCGTCATATGACTTGTGGCACCACTGTCTATGTACCATCCCGCCATGGTCTTGTCCTCTACATCCAAAAACAGAGTGTATTCATCTCGAAACATTCTAGAGAACTCACAAGCTGTGGCAACCAACTGTTGCTCTTCTTCCTCATCTTTGTTCTCGATTTTTGCTGAGGATGCTACCTCCATCCTCTTTCCTTTTGTAATATAGCCCTTCTTGGCTTGAGAGCATTGGCTGGAAAAATGTCCAAAATCTCCACACACATAGCATTGGACATGTGAGAGCTCTGAGGTCTTTCTTGGGTCTCTCGTTTGTGGATCCTCCTCTAAAGGTTGTTCCTCTTCTGCCTCTACCCCCCCTCTTGGAGGTGAGAGCGAGATTCTCCTCCTCTTCCTCTTCATTCACATTTCTGCCTTTTTTGATCTCTTCTTGGCAACAACCGTTCCATAATCTTTCCCAATCTGGTAGATTCTCTTTGGCTACTACCCCTGCAATGAAGGAATCCCACTCCTTTGGGAAGCCCCTTAAGGCTGAACGAATTATCTCGATTGGGGACAATTTTACCCCGACTGCAAGGAGTTCATCTAATAGTTGTTTCACTTTGGTGAGGTAGACTGTGACGCCTTCCCCTTTAGACATATTTGTGTGCTGAAGTCTCTCTTTGAGAGCCATGATTCTGCTCTCATGCTTGGCTTCAAACAACCCCTTCAAATGTGTCCTCATTTCATGAGTTGTTTGCTTCTCACCAATGTTTGGTACCAGATGATCCTTCACTCCATCTAGAAGGATCCTCTGAGCTTTGGTTTCTAGAGCACGATGTAAATTTTTGTCTTTAGCATCAGTGGGGATTGTGGCTTTCTTCTCAACAATACCCCATACTTTACTCTCTTGAAGGTCATTCTTCATTCTGTACTTCCATTGCACGTAGTTGGAGGCACCATCAAGTCTATCTTCATATCTAAGGTTTGTAGCCATCTTGCCACTTAGTTTTAGCCTCTTCCGAAAACCTTTCTTAGTACTTTCAATGGGCGGACTTGTACCAACTCTAACTTGCTCCCTCTTTCTCTGAGCAGACGGACCCTGCTCGATCCTCTTCTCCTGCTTCAACTTAGACGGTACGACCTCCCCTTTTAATCTTCTTCTTTCCTTCTCTTTGTTAGTACACAACTTTTACACCTCTTTTGGCGTTGTCAGAAACCTAACTCTGATACCATGAAGAAGATAACAACTATAAACTCAAATATCAGATCTATACAACAACAAATTACAATAAAAATATTTGAGACAACCACACAAAATTTGCAAGTATAGAAATAATGGAAACTTTACTCCTCAACACAAAAACTCTATTTTATTTATCTCAGATCGGTGAATACATAAAACTGCAACAACCAGTCTTTGTTTGCAGGGACCGTACCACTTGTACGGATCCGTACAATCATGGGTTACTCATTGGGCGACCGTACAACAAAACTGTAGCTATATCATATCTCAGTTTTACCTCTAACCTTCAACAAAATACTGTAAAGAGAACTTCTCTTCTGATTTTGTACTTTGGTATTACTTTCCTCTTTCTTCTGGTACAGTATCCGTACCACTCGTACGACCTCCTGGTTACTTCACATGAATTCTGGGAGGTATATTTGTTGTGCTGCAGGTGACCTTGGCTCAACCTCCTCTCTTTACCCTGCTTGGCCCTCCTCTGGTTGCTTCCTCGACCCTACTTGGTCCTCATTGGGTTGCTTCCTCGACCCTACTTGGTCCTCATTGGGTTGCTTCCTCGACCCTGCTCAGTCCTCCTGAGCTGGTTCTCCTTAACTTGTCTCTCGACCTCCCTTGGAAGAGCCTCTTCACTTAATCGACTTACTTCCTCGCTTGAGGTCTCCTAGGTTATTTGTAACCTTAGACCTTTTCTCTCATGCAATCCTGACCCTTGGATCTTCTTGTCAAGATCTTGATCTAATGGTGGGGACTTAATCACTCATTGAGACAACTTAAGTCACATCCAATGACTGTGACTTAATCTCAAGTTGACTTGAGTGGTCCACACCAATAAAGTGTTGTCTAGACATAAGTTGGGCCTCTTCCACACTACTATATACCCCTAGTGTGGAAGTACCTGCTCGAGCTACATAATCTAACAACATTAAATATGCCCCTGCAATGAAGTTGATAATCTATTCGTAATTATTTCCTACAGAACCAATTGACATAAATGACAAATTGTGAACAACTGCAGAAAACAATCAATCAACAATCGTTCCTTAGATAGAGGTACAAGAAAAAGCCAACTTTCAAATCCATCCTCAAGCTTGATAAAAAATATACAAGACCCAATTCTGGGTTATCCAACCCCCCTTTCGTTTTGTTACAATAATCTTTCTTTTATAGAACAAGAGGGGCCTGGGTTATCCAGCCCCCATTTGTTTTGTTACAATAATCTTTCTTTTATAGAACAAGAGAGGCTTTTTAGCTTCCGTAACTCTTAGTGTTATAGTTACAATTGTTCCATTTTATCACTTTTGTTCTTTTCTATATTTCGGGTTTCTCTTCACATTACAATATAGGATGAAGTTTTGAGCAATCACCCTTTTTATAAGCAGTCAATAAATTATGAGCTTTGGAGATTTCTTCGATACGACCAGGTTGCATCTTTTCTATTTGTATCTCTCTCCATCATAAATCTTCTCCGCCACATCTCTTTTCAGTTCCTTGTGTATTTTTTGAGTATATGCATCGGATATAGTAGCAAGATTTATCGGTCTTATCAAAAAGCTGTTCAAAACATACTTATTTATTTCACTGATCTGCTCAATGCACTGCTTGCTATCGTCTTTACTTTGTTCCACCTTTGCATTTTGGAGCTTGCTGGGCACTGCCTGGTTTAATTCATCCATTGCTAGCATGTCGAATTCTTCTAAAATGTCATCGGTTGAGTTCCATTTCTTGTGAATGTTCCTTCTTTAGTAATTTAGCGTTTTTCCCCTTTGAGGTTAGATTTTGGCCATCTTCGCTCTTGAAATCCTGCAAAATTAAAACGATATTAAGGGTTTTGTAAAGGATGCAAACCTTTTTGCTATACTCAGAATAACATGAGAAAGCATAAGATAAACAACTAACAACTCAATCTACTTGTACCATGAGTAATCCTAATAAAAGAGCTCTGACAGTTTGGAAGATGATTGGAAGAATCGTCGTTTAATTCTTTACTCCGCTCAAATTGAAAGTTGATAGTAAAAACATGTGCAATTGGTTTATACAGTGAATTTACCTATTCCCCACCCTTGCCATTAATGCATTTGAATTTGAAACTTATAGTGGGTGGGATAAGTACAAAGGCGCTTAATGTCTTCGGGAAGTACCTCATCGGCCTTACTATTATGAACGTTGATTGTGAAAACCCGATACAAAGCATTGGGCCGATTAGTATCGAGAGAGATCTATCGAGGATAAGCTCATCGATGTTTAAGCCATTGGGGAAAGCTCCATCAGGGTTATACGTCCATTGAGGGTAAGAAAAGTGACAATGAAGATTATTTGAGGTGATATATTGGGAAAATCCATATTGAGAGGGCACATAATGTGGAGTGACGCCATGAAGGAAAAATGCAGACTGTGCAAGCATCTAAATCTAACATGCAGATGACACGTGGAGAAAAGGACACGTGTCACTTTGTTGTGAATTCAAGATGAAAGGACCTTGTTATTGATCGTGCATCTTTTAGTCTGGAAGGAATGAAAACTGTAGACCGCGATCGATTGCAGCCATCAGATATTTCGGGGTTGAGAAATTCGTTAACCCTTGCGCATATTTAAGCTCAAATTTGACCAAGCTAGACCCTTTAGGCAGAAAGGGTACATTTGTGGGGTACAATGAGTCTTCGAAGGCATACCGGATCTACATCCCTGGTCAGAGACAAATTGAGGTGAGAAAAGATGTTACCTTTGAGGAGGAGGTAGCCTTCAGGAGATCTAGAGGATCTCACATGGAAATTGATAGTGAGAGACAGGAAGAGATGGTGCCTTCTCCCCATCACCCTCCAGTGGTTCAGAGGGAGACAATTGAGCTTATTGATCCAATTGATCCCGTTGATCCTATAGCTCTAGTTGATGTTTCCAGAGATATTGCAGTAGGTTGGAAGAGACCTACATGGGCTTGTCAAACTCAGCATGAGGTAGAAGGACATGCAACTCTTTGAGGTACCTTCCGAGAGAGCAAGAGATCCTAGAGATATTCGTGCTATACCGCAACTATGAGCCACATCATTGATTTTGAGCCTTCATGTTATGGGGAGGCATCTAGTCAACTAGTATGGAGAGATGCCATGATGGAGGAGTATCAATCCATCATGTAGAATGATGTGTGGGATATTGTTTTGAGCCGCGAGGGGAAGTTTGTAGTGACTTCCAAGTGGATCTATAAGATCAAACACACAGTTGAAGGAAGCGTCGAGAAGCACTAAACGAGATTTGTTGCTAGAGGATTCTCTCAGGTGGAGGGAATAGATTATAATGATACATTTTCTCTTGTTACTCGATACACTTCTATTCAGACGATTATTGCCCTTGCGACATCCATGGGTTGGAGACTACATCAAAGGGATGTGAAGACAACCCTTCTTAATAGAGAGATTGAGGAAGAAGTATACATCGAGCAGTCAGATGGCTTCGTGATACATGAGTAGTCTCATGTGTGTAGGTTGAAGAAGGCCTTGTATGGACTGAAGCAGGCACCTCGAGCTTGGTATGTGAGGATTGATGGACACTTGATGAGTTTGGGCTTGAGCAAAAGTGTTGTTAATCCCAACCAGTACTACAAAACTGTTAATAGTGAGTCCCTGAATTTTGGTCCTCTACGTTGATGATTTATTCCTCATTGGGACAGAGAGCCTTATTGTTGAATGCAAATATGCGTTGGCCTCTAAGTTTGAGATGAAGGACTTTGGTATGATGCACTACTTCTTGGGACTAAAAGTGTGGCAGAGAACCGATGAGATCTTCTTGAGTCAGGGGAAGTATACTGTTGAGATATTGAAGACGTTTGGGATGTTGAACTATAAGCGCATGGCTACACCAATGGTGACGAATATGAGGAAACTAAGTGTGTCTTCTTCCGATTCCGTCGAGATTGATCTAACCCTGTACAGACAACTGATTGGATCATTGATGTGTCTGGTTAACACCAGACCAAATATTTGATGTGCAGTGAGTGCACTTAGCCAGTTTATGAGTCAGCCAAGACAGACACACTGAATTGCTGCGAAGCATGTGTTGAGATACTTGCGAGGCAGAGTTGGACATGGTATGAGATATACTTCCAGTATTGACATGAGATTGCAGGGATATACTGACTTTGATTGGGCAGGGAGCGCAGTGGACAGGAAGAGCACCTTCGAGTATTACTTTACTTTGGGATCTGCCATGGTTTATGGTGTAGCAGGAAATAGACTTTTGTGGCTTTGAGCACCGCAAAAACAGAGTATATTGCATTAAGTGTGGCATTCCACAAAGTAGTGTGGCTTTGCAAGCTCCTTGCAGATTTATTTGGACATGTGCTGGATTCCACCATTATTCATTATGATAACTAGAGTTGTGTGAAGATCTCAGAGAATCTAGTGTTTCATGACAAATCGAAACACATTGAGATCAACTGCCATTACATTCGAGACATGGTGTAGAGGAAGACAGACATGGTGCAGAGGAAGGTAGTACTGGTGCAATACGTTCCTATAGATGAGCAGGTTGCTGATGTTCTTACCAAACCAGGACGAAGTTCGCGTATTTCCGTGACAGACTTAGCATGGCAGAGAATGCCTCCCTCTTTGAGAGGGAGTGTTGATGTTTGCAGCTTCCTGAGACATTCTCCAGATCGTACTCCTCTGTGACATGTCAAGGGAGTTCACCTTGATGTCACACACTATGGGGAGTTGACCCTAGTGTTTCTAGAGGGAGTAGCCTCTAGAAGTCCACATGGGAGTGCCATGTGTGACAGACATTCTCCAGATCGTACTCCTCTGTGACTGAGTTGAGTTGATTTGTGAGGACACTTATTCGAGAAGGGATAAGTGGGTTTGGGCTTATAGCCCAACGTCCCTTGTGGAGAGCACATGAGGACATGTCAAGGGAGATGACCTTGATGTCACACACTATAGGGAGTTGACCCAAGTGTTCCTTGAGGAAGTAGCCTCTAGAAGTCCACATGGGAGTGCCATGTGTGACAGACCTTTTGCTACTATGCTGGTTGTGTACTAGTGGTGGAGATTGTTTGTCTCTGGACAATAGTTGTGTGCTACTACAATGGTTGTGTACCACTGGCAGTGAATGTGTGTCATTGGACAGTAGTTGTGTGCTACTAGTTGATTACAGAGTAGTCAGTGGACTACTAGATGAAGACATCATGGAAAGATACTTCCCTAGCTAAGAGGGAGTGTTGATGCTTCAACATCGGGCAAACCTTCTCCTAGATTGTGCTGCAGACCAAGGGAGATAGGATACATTTATCCCAAAGGTGTACTTGTGGTAAATGGGCCCAGGCGTAGTCCTTCCTTGATCATGACAAGGAATAATATGGACTCGAGGTGCTTTCCACGTGTCAGTTAGCATCAGGCTAACATTCACTCATAGGGGTGTACCTGTGGTGAACGACCTTGTTGTAGTCTTTGTCTTAGTGATGGAGATTTGACAAGGAATGACAAAAACTCAAGATGCTAGATGCTATCACATGCGGACCTAGAGTGAGCCTGATCTCAGAGAGAGTGAATTGGCTAGGAGGGAGAGCTGCATAAGGAGCTTCTCTTCAGTTCAGGTAGGAGAGAGACATCTCCCAAGACTAACCGACAAGTGTCATTAGTCTAGGACGAAGTTTGTATACTTCAGAGACAAGCTTGGCATGATGCAGAATGTCTCCCTCATTGAGAGGGAGTGTTGATGTTTGCACAACATTGGGAAGACATTCTCTTGTATTAATAATTAATAACGCAATTATTGATTATTAAATAATATATAATAAGTGAATGATAATAATAAATAGTTATTGATTATCTAAGGGACACATCCTTTCATGGATGGTCACCATATGTTCTCTATATATGGAACACTCATCATTGTAATAATATATTTATCATAGATATCATCTCATATGAAAAATCAACAACTTTTACCAGGCTATGTTTCCTGACTGTCCATCAACCAGGTCTTCTCTCCAAGAAATTGCAGGACACTATGAGACTTAATATGTATAACACTTATTGAGCTCCCATACTAGGGACAATGGCTCAATTTACAATATCAAGGACAATGGCCCGACTCAAATAAAATATCCGATGTGTTCCCAAAACCAGGGAGAACTGACCCAATGACCAAAAATAACTTGTTGGGTTCCTTAACCAGGAAAATAACCCAACTACAATAATGACCCTGTTGAGCTCTCAAATCCAAGAAGAATAACTCATCCTAATGATAGATGACTCAAACTGAGAATTTGTTGGACAACCGTACATGGATAATGGTCCAACTTACTAAGACAACCTGCTGGGTTCCCAAACCAGGGAAAATGATCCAGCTTACATCAAGTATTTGCTGAGATCACAGCTTCCTTGATGAGACATGTCCTCTTGCTGTTGTAGAGAATGAACAATACAAGTACATGACAAGGTCTGCATCATTCTTGAAGCTACTGTTGCCAGTATAAGATCATCACATATGGTCCTGCAACTCGTGACTTCTTTTCATGACACAAGGGTGAGTATCCAAAGATTCAAGCAACTTTACCAGGTTCAAGGGTGTAGGGAATTCATAAATATAAAAGTAACTAGCATAAGTACATACCTGTACTTACCTTTGCCTATGCTTCAGTAGTATTCCTGCTAAGCTGCTGTCTTTTTTTCATCAATACAGGCTGTAAGTGAGATCACAATACACATTCTGTCCAAGAGAATTCTAGGAATGCATTACCAAGTATTTCTATGTAACGAACAAATTTGAAAACGCAACATCCCTGTTTTTGAACATATCTACAGTAATGCTTTGAGCCTTGAGAAAGGCCAGGACCCACAAGGCCTTTATTCTGATGAAGCCTTAGTTCTTTAAGGGATTGCAGAAGTGGTACCATAATGCATCGCAATAGCATCAAGTGAGAGCCTTGGATCTGCTAGTAGACCTAAACGATTGAGCTAGTAGACTTGGACGATTGATTTCTGTTGATAGGCCGGGCTTTGCTGCAATCAAGTAATTGTTCATCAAGGAGCCTTTCTCCCATGCCATGGATTCAAATATTCTTCCCTCTAAAAGGGTTCGGATGTCGCTTTAACTCTCTTTGAAGAGTTTCCTTGTGCCTTACAAAAGTCTCTATTACCTTGCTCAAATCAAATGCAATTATCCTAGTTTGCTCAAGAATTTGTAGGAAACATCATCATACCAGTCTTATGAGTTGCCAAAATAAGTTATGAAGAGAAAGGAAGCATGAACCTATGGAACCTTTCATTGGTTTTCATTGGTTAACAGAGAAGTCAAATTAGGGCTTTGCAATCTGTTTGATTCTGCTCTAATGCAGCCAGCTTTAATGCTCCCATCCTATGTTCTTTCCATATGATATCCATCAAGGCTGCACTCTGGAGACTTTTAGCAACTCATCTTTCCCCAGATGCATAACTAGGGAAAACTGCTTCTAATATTATTCTTGCTCAGTGACTTACATCTGTGGTAATGTCCTTGTCACATGACAAAAGAGAATGCCCAGGCTCTGAAGAAGGTTTTGGAAGAAGTGGAGTTTTGACATTTCGAAACCACTTTGTAGTTTTGTTGTGCTCACTAGTGTAGAGAGTGGCATTAGCAGAGACAGAGTTTTCTTTCATAGAAGATCCCAAGGGAGAGCCTTGTGGAGATGGAGGACTTGTTCTTTGTAGGCGAGGAAATATTCTCACAGTGCCAGAACTTCTGGAGTTGCTTCATAAACAAACTATCTTATTCACAAACATCTGCATCTTCATAATCCTTTTCTAAGATATTGAAAGCCTAGTATAATTGAGCTCTCTTCCATAAGACTGTAGTTGAGTGCAGATCAGAATGCACTTTATTGACAACAAGCCCAAAAATTGCTCCCACACGAACAAGAAGGCTGTAAGTGTTTTTGAATCACAACAACAACTGTTATAGGTAATTTTGGGCTGTTCCACAATCCTTTTTCGAGTTCAACACCCATCCGTGGTTTTAATCCAAAGTTTCAGGACCACAATCTGCTCATAAACTAAATGTATCCTTGCTGCCTTGTAAGGATATCAATCCACACGTTTATCTATTGATTGTATGTATCTTCCAATAGATAAAAATAAGGGACAACAGTCCACCATTCACCCAGTAATCTCCCTCAATCAACAAATCAGTAAATGGGAATATTACTCATAAATATAGAGCTTCAGTTCACTATACAATTCCGTCATCAAGCTACAGGAAAGGAAAGTGCACCTTAAGTTAACTTGTGCCTTTTACTGAAGAAAAAATGCGCCCAGTCATTAAGGATGACTATCTCCACAAAGAAAACTCCAGCCACCATTTCGACCTCTGTTCAGTTGTGTTCGCCCAATCAATAGACAAGAGTTTTTCTTGAGGGTATGGAACTGTAATCAAACTTTTTCCCTGAATCTGTGTAGGCTCAGACGCTGCAACAACGAGCTCCTTACACCCAAAGCTCTGATACCATGTTAAATTTTGAGCTTGATTTCAAATAAACATGATCTTTTAACTTCTTTTTCAACACTTCACAATCTTTAAATCACAATGTACTAAAAACTGAAATAAGAGAGCAGCATAAATATCAAGATCACAAATGCACACAGAGATTTATGCTTGGGAAACCCAATACGGGAGAAAACCCTAGCAAAAGATCTTCCTCTTTATTAATGAATAAGCTTGCAGGTATACAAAACCCTCAATGGGGTGCTACAGTACAAAATCACAAGAGAGAGAGGATGGCTAGAGACCTTTTGCTTGTGCTGCTTAATGGATCTGAAGTCAAACCTGTAGATCTGACCTTGAATATTGCAGATCTGAACTTGAATACTGAAGATCTGATCTTCTATGCTGTAGATCTGATATTGTATGCTGTGGATCTGATATTGTATGCTATAGATTTGATCTTGTATCCTGTGGATTTGATATTGTATGCTATAGATCTGATCTTGTATGCTGTGGATCTGAACTATATGCTGTAGATCTGATCTGCAAATCTGAACTATGCATGAACTGAATATATCCTTGAGCGTTCAATGTAGAATGATAGTAGAGAGCAAGGACTTTCTATTGAGCCCTAAATCAAACCTAACAACCTCTTGAAACCCTTCCTTGAGAAGGCGGCTAGGTTTTTTTGTGCATTGCGAATTGCCTTCCTTGATCTTTTTAGGCTTTTTGGATCTATCTTCATGTTGTGTTAAGTTATCCTTCTAGAAGATTCTCATCTTGGGTTAAGTTTATCTTCTAGATCCTTCTTGGAACAAGTCGATTTTATCTTCTTGGGTCAAGTTTGACTTTCTAGAAGTCTTTGTTCTTCTTTGGTTAAGTCGACCCCATGGAACATTTCAAGTTGTTATTCCTAGGAAGTTCGACCCCCTTCTTTTATTTGCTCAATGACAAAATATAACATTACAACTTAGGCTTTTAGCCTTTTAATTCAATATTACATATTTAACCCTAGTCATTTAGACTAATTACATCATTAGCAAGCACACCTTGCCTCTCTTTCTCTTTACATGGTCCTCACCTGCTCACAACTGCTTTATTACATTAATAAGAGGACAGATTTTTTTGTACCATGTGGTCATTTGATCCTTTTACTTGGTCATATGCTAAAGTGTCTCTTAAGAGTGGCCAGCTCTGAGAGGATCACAACAAAGACAAAAAAGGTCATCCCACATACTGGTCTAGCTCACATGACTTGTATGTTCGTCCTGACTCTTGCTAAATTCTACCTTGGCTTTTGCACATGGCTTACAAGGTTTGTACCTTGACTTTTGTACTAGGCTCACAAGTTTTGTTCCTTCACCTTGAATTTTGCACTAGACTCACAAGGTTTATTTTTTCATCTTGACTTTTGCACTGGGCTCACAAGGTTTGTTTATTCACCTTGGCTTTTGCACTAGACTCACAAGATTTATCCCAACATCTCCTTTGTCCTGACTCTTGTCTGGCTCACAAGGTTTGTACGTTTCACCTTGACTTTTGCCATGATTCACAGGACTAGTTGAATCTCCAAATCTCCCTGCCTAGCCTCAAGGTGGCCACTTAAGGCCTCTCATAGGAGAATGACTCCTGATGCTGCTAATTTTAACAACATTGATCATTTTAATATTTATTTCTTTGGCCCGCATACAATTACCAAGGTGTCACCGACCATGGTGCTGTTATAGGGTGATGTAAAGTCCCAAGCATCAAGGGGCTAGTCTTGTGTAACTTAGGAAAGCTACCCACTGTCACCTTAGTAGCTCTTCCTCACACTTCTGGTTGGCTCTTCTCCAACTCAAGGGGGGGCTTCCCTAAAAATAGGATTGCTAAGGCTATAGAGTGGTGGTTCATGTTGATTTTGTGGAGAGTTAGCCTAAAGAAAAACAAATGGTTGTAGTAGAAGTGGAATAAATGAGTGGTGTGGAAAGGAATATGATGGTAGAAACCCCAATTCCAAATGCCTAATCACACCTTGGGCAAAGAGGGCAAGTGCATGAGAATGTAAGGCAATAAGGGTTGCTATGCATGCCACAAATTAGCCTTAGCTTCCTGATTTATATAACATAAAGTTTCCTTGGAAGGCTAGAGGTGCCATAGTTAAGCATTTGACATGAATGTGAGATTATGTTTGTCTAGCAAAAAGCGTTGTTGTTATATGGTAGGTTAACATAGCAACAATAGACATAATAAACGACAAAATGAAACATGGTTCATTAAAAGGCAATCACAACATGCTCCAAGGGTTTCCTAACACAAAATCAACACAAAGTATAAGTGCATTATAAAGCCTCACATCAAATGAAACATGTACCTCAAATTCTCCATTAGGCTCCAAGCATGTGGTGTACAAATGGAATCCAAGAGGAGAGCTCCTCAATCCCCAAATTCCCCAACCATACAAATGGAGAGAGAACTCCTCTTTATAGAGTGAGTCTCTCCTCTCATACAATAAAACATTATTATCTTTTAAGTTTTAAGTTTTAACTAAATCCATAACAAGTCAAATAAATATTATAACTCCTCTTTATAGAGTGAGTCTCTCCTCTCATACAATAAAACATTATTATCTTTTAAGTTTTAACTAAATCCATAACAAGTCAAATAAATATTATAACAATGTAGTTAGATTTCTCATAAATCTATGGTAAACCATGTTACAACTTGCAACATGTGGAAAATAGCCTCTTTAAGGCAATTCGCCCTCATCCAAAAATAATAAGAGTATGTACCATATAATGCTCATGAAGGGTGTTGCCCCCCATGCCTAGGGGTAATTAAGGAGATGATGTCTCGAGGCTCGCAGGTAGCACACATGGAGTGCCGTGAGTCATATTGACCAACAGATCCCACATTAAGCAGATAGAGCCCCTCTTTTTCAAATTACATCACCACTCATTGTTGATAGTAGAGCATCGTCCACTACACTGGTTTAGCCCTCAGAAGACAATAGGTCTTTTCTTTATGAAGTAACAAGTCCAGTCTCATGGTAAGTGTCACTTTAATATTTGAGGTATTTGAGCATGTTGCAATGAGTGCTTTCTTCATTATGTAAAGTTTTCTTGGAAATTATATCTTTTGCCTAATTTCACCTTGGTGGTTATCATGGTATCCTGGTAAGTTGGTCACCCTCGGGAAAAGGTTTGCTACTAGGGGGTTTTCTTGAAGGGTCATCGTACCATTCCCACTCATACTTAACGCTTTCTACACTTCTTCCTTTCTGCTTTGTCATCTTTTTGGTTTTCGGGTTCATTGACCCCAAGGGGGGTTTGTACCTCATTTCATGGGAAGAAGTGGTTAAAGGCCCATAGGTGTTGTAGATGACATCACAAATAAATGCTCACCTGAAAGTCCTGAGAGCCATGAATCGCTTCTCTAAAAGAATAAAGGACATTTAAGTGAAAAAAAAGCATCTCGCTTGAAGGGGAAGTGCATTGTGGTGCTCTTTTATTTCCATTGCATATAGAACCCAATGTGTTCTAACTTCAAGTGGCATTGTGGTATTCTTTTATTTCCATTGCACATAGCACTCGATGTTCGGATCTAATAAAAAATGCTTTCCATGGTAGAGCGTGTGGTGTATTTTATCTCATGTTCACACCATATTGACTTGATCTTGGAATTGCATGGAAAAGGACAAATAAAGGGCTTGGAAAAAGGTTGCATTGCTAACAAAGGGTAACTCAAGTATGTAGCTTACCCTCAACAAGGCACCCATAAATGAGAGAATATGAACCCTTGATATGTCAAGAACCCCATGCCCAAGAGTCTTTCCCCAATCCACCTCATACTCATTACATGCACCATAAACATTCCACATGTGCATCCTCCAAGAATAATCTCTAAAAATAGAAAGGAGACCAAGTATAAGAGCATGCTAAGCCACATGTGTGACCCTCCTCATGTGCCGTACGCCTCCCAATAACAATCTCCATAAACACCCCAAATAAAATAATATATACATGCCAAGTCAAAAAGGTGCGGGTGCTTTCCATTGAAGGACAAAGATGCCAAGTGTAGTTGAAATTTCCATGCAATAAAGATGAGAGAACACCTAGAAGAGGTGCGCCCTAGAAAATTGTACCATGTAATTATGTCAACCACCCAACAAATCATAAAATATTTTCCATGTGAAGTGTGTACTAGGAGAATGTGCCAAGGTGGTTATAACTCATCAATAGAATACCCCTCCATATGCCCTAGAGAAGAGTGCCAACCTCTCTAAGAAACCTATGAAATATTACATGCCTTGAAAGTTGTGCCCAAGAAGTGGGGTTGCACCTCTAGAAAGCTCCAATTAGCCACTCCAAGCATGAAAAGCAAGCATTTAAAATAGGTTGCGTAAGCTATTAACGCTAGTTTGGATAAATTAGATTAATTTAACCTTTATATAGTTAAATCAACCTCAAAATGTGTGCACAAAGGTTAATGCTCAAATATAAGCATAGTTCTCCTCCCAATTAGTCACCAACAAATTATGTCACCATGATCATGTGTGCCAGTGAGGGGTGCACTTTAATAAAGTGTTGTACCATGTAAATAAAAGATGTTCTCCCTACCAAAACCCTTCAATGATAACAAGTAAGCATAAGGTCCAACCTAAAGTGCACCTCCACCAAGGGATTATTACATCAAAATCATCATCTAACCTTAGGAAAAGGTTAGATCACCGTCAAATCATAATGTAATACCCCTTCTCTAACTCAAACTTAGGAAATAACCTATTTTGCATGGGGCCACGTCCCTGCCAAAAAACCCTTCGTCCCCTACGTTCCGACAATCCAAGGACTTAAGAACGCCTTGGGAACGTTCCCAAAACAATGGGAAAGCCATCGGGGATGCAAGGACCTCCATGGCGTTCCCAATTCGTCCCTCGCAAAATTTCGATATGGCTAGGGTACAGGCTTCTCCTACAGACTGGTCGTAGGGTTCATCGATGACTTCTTTGATAGTCTGGTTGCGGACTTCATCATGGGCTTATGCTACAGAATGGTCGCGGGCTTCTTCTATGACATGCACCCTTTTCATTTTAAATCGACTTCTTTGTTTGCTAAGTCCACACGATCAATGTTTATCCGGAATCGACTCTCTTCTCCTCTGTTTGCCGTCGACAATCATAGACTTTCAGATTTTTTAATATATTTCAATGTTTTAATTTATATATTATTTACTATTCATGTATATTAAGGTATATGGGTCCAGATATGGCCGAGCACTAGTTGTGTTTACAAGACATGTGTTTTTCTACGGCAAATAAATATTATAGATCTACAAGACCAAACAACTTCACTTTCTTCCTTATCAACTATAGCCAATATCCACGTCTACTGCACGGATTTCGCCGAGGCTTCTTCCTCAAGTCTTGTCATGATTAAAATTGATGAAAGAGGTTATCTGTTCCTTTCCAAGTCTGTGCATAATGTTAGAATTTGTAGCTCGGGCAGGTTCTTCCACACTAGGGGTGTCTAGTAGTGTGGAAGAGGCCCAACTTATGTCTAGACAACACTTTAGTTGGTGGGGACCACTCAAGTCAACTTAAGATTAAATCACAACCATTTGATGTGACTTAAGTTGCCTCAATGAGTGATTAAGTCCCCACCGTTAGATTAAGATCTTGATGAGATGATCCTAGGGCCATGATTGCATGAGAGAAAAGGCTAGGGTTACAAATAACCTAGCAAGCCTCATTATCTATTTATCTCAAGTGAAGGCAGTCGACTAAGAGAAGGAGCTCCTCTAAGGAGATCGAATTGCAGGGTTAAGTCGAACCAGCAGAGAAGGGCCGAGCAAGGGTCAAGGAGGCAAACTAAGGAGAGCCGAGCAAGGCAGAGACTAGACCAAGTCGGGTCTGGCAAAGGCAAATAGAGGAGGTCGTACTAAGGGCACCTGCAAGCAAGGCAAAGAAACCACTCAGAAATCGTTGTGAGCTACCAAGAGGCCGTATGACTGGTATAGAGGCCGTACGAGCGATACAGATCATCTGCTAGAGAGGAAAAGTCATACCCAGGTCTGAAAATATAATAAAAGTACTGTTTGCAGAGTTTCAAGGAAGATAGAGGAGAAATCGAGCTATTTTTGTGTGAGTTTTTGCTGTACGGTCGCCCAGTGAGGAACCCACAACCGTGCAAAACCGTACAGGTGGTACGGTCCCTGCAAACCAGTTTGGTCAGTATATGTCTATGCATTAATAGACCTGTAATAAATAAAATTGTGTCTTATGGAGTGATATTTCCAGAATTTGTTTCTCATGTGTATTTTTCTGTGTGGCTGTCACAAGTATTATTAATGTAATTTATTGTTGCATAGATCTGATATTTGAAGTTTACAACTATTATTTTCTTCACATAAATTGATTATTACCTTAAGATGATGAGGTAGAGTTTCTATGCTCTCTTCTTGTTATAGTCTTTCTATCAGGTCGAGTGTCGATCTTGAGGTGGATTCATTGACACTTGTCTAACATTTTATGGTGTTGTTTACACATGAAAATGTATTGTGAATTTTTAAATATTTATTATTTTATATTTATATGTATGTATTTATATAAATATACATAATTATATATATTTATATGTATGTAAAAAATTAAAACTATCATAATTTATATGTATTTAGAAAATTAATAGTTTTAATTATACATATACATATAAATTAAAACTATCATATTAAATTAAAACTAAATATAGTTTTCATACTAAATTTATCATGTACATAAACTATCATATTAATACTAAATACATATAAATTATTTATATACTATATTTATAGTTTTAATTAAAACTATTATATTTATGTGTGTTGAAAATTAAAACTACCTTTCATGTATGTTGAATTTTTAAATATTATATATATATATATATATATATATATATATATATATTATTGCCGTACCCAACTTGTCCCCTAAAAAATTTGGGGGTGCGCTCTAGCCATCGAAGAAACTCGTCCCGTCATCCTCTCGTCCCCAAATCCAGTGCAACGTAGGAAATGACATATCAATGGCAGTACTGACATTATGAAACACTTTCCCCCTAGGTGATGTCTAGCAAATGTGACAGTATAAAGTTTAATCACCTATGAAAATCCTACAAGCTACAATAGCAACATCATAAGAGAAGGGGACATAAATAAGTGCTCACCCATCCAATCGTCAAGTATGTTTCCCATCACATATCCAACACATGAGGATCATGTAAAACACCCCATCCTAGTGACACCAACATCATACATCAACCCACCATGTCAGTAGGAAATATCAACAACAATGTCATGAAACAGCTACCTCTGACCACCATCATTGTCTAACCCCTTGGGGGACTAGAACCATCATCCATATTCAAGATATGCATATATACAAAACAACAATAATAAGATAGTATGCTCCACATGCATCGAAAGTGCAACCAAGGGGTGATCAACAAAGCAAGCACATGTGAGAAGACCACCAAGCAGCAAGCATAATCATCCAACCAAGGAGAAGTGAGACTTCCCCAACCAAAGACCTCCATCAAATGATATGATGCCATGAAGATAAGGGGCTCCATCGAGATGAATCCCCCCAAGTTGGTCCAATACCTCCAAGGAACCAGCAGCAAATTTTTTTCAATGTGATGAAAATCACAAAATGGAACCTCATACAATATGAGGTGTAACAGGCATGAAGTTTTATTGCCCTCGGGCAGACGTTTAGGAACCCCACCCGAAAACACATCACTTAGATACCACTTGGGACAGGCATGACAGTCCCTATGTAGAGCCATCACAAATAAAAGGAGACGTAGCCCAAATTAAATATATTTATATTGTTTTTTTCTCTTTTTTCTTTTTCTTTTTCCAAGGAAAACCTCGTGGGATCCCCCGCTCCTCTCCAGAATACCCGGATAGAGAGCAGCTCAACCACCAACCATAATAGTAGCTGGTAACCCAGCAGGACTGAGCTGGACTAGAACTGGAGATCTCATGGCAAACACCTCCTTGAAACAGTGCATTTAACCGTTTGAGCTCTCCCACTAGGCTACATAAGTTTTAATGGCAACTATTTGGCTGATTAGTGTGTATTTTTGTCTGTCATATCTCAACCATCGCGAGTTTTTGGCAGTGTATGTTAGTTGTTCTCTTTACTGTTTTCTATTGCAATGCCAACAAATGGATCCTATATGTACGCCTTCTGTGCTTATGTTAAGTTAAACTTTAAAGGGGGAAGTTTAACGTTTTCTCTTTTCTGAAATTGACTGTGGATGTAATTCTGTCACTTAATTTTGTTCCTTCAGCCTTCTCTGTCATTGTTGGGTGATCTTACTGTAAATATTCTACCGAAGAGGAATGGGAACACAGGTTCCCTATTTGTACTGCTCATCTTAAATTGTAATAGTAGGAGGATATTTTTCTCTTCTTTGAAGTCGGGGAAGGCTAGGAATCTATACCCAATTCGTTACGGTCAGACGATAAGCCCCGACTTTTAATTCTACCTTTTGATTGCTTCAAGATTGATTCTGTAGTTTTCTATCCAACCGTTCAACGAGCAACAATGGTCTCCTATTCCAAAGTTCTCATTGTGTCTCTGAAAGCCTCCTTGAGGCTGATGTGAAAATGTTCTGTAATTTATCAGTAAGGAGTTTTAAGTTTATGAATTCCAACATTAGGGATAGACTTCTGTCTTTCACATTCTTCCTTGTTCTCCCTTAATATGTCTCTTTTGCTATAGTCATCAGTATCAAAAGTATAAACAATAGGAGCTGATTGTCTGTGTGAATTTCTTTCAATTTCTTTCCTCTGACAATTATATAATTTTTGAGTAAAGGGATTAGTTCTTGATATCTCATTAACCGGTGATGAAAATTATTTGTATTTGTTATCTTACGGTAACTAGTTTATGGTTGAACTGCTGGTGTATCATTGGTGCAATTAAAAATACTTCTTTAGTTCATTTATTTCTTCTGGCTGATTAACAACAAGTGCAAAATAAATGATTACTGCTGCTAGGTTTTCTAGCATTATTTGCGATTGCATTACTACTGCACGAGTCTATAACTTTATACTCAGATTGCTATGTTTGAAATTGGCATTTTGCACATTTGGCATTCAATTTTTAGTTTAAAAATTGTTTCTAATGGTTACAATTGTAATTGGTGTAGTGTCAGACACAAACAATTTTGACCAGAGTAAACGAATGAGAACTGGCGGAGACTATACTCCTGCAGCTTACCATGCTCCTGGCACGTTTGTTAGCCCCCCTGCATCGGTCTGGGGTCCTCAGACGTAAGACGTTATTTATTAAAGGTTAATTTGAATGCTCCTTTTGAAAGTATGTAGAGTGTTTTTCTGTTGTCGAACAAGTGTTGATCTTTTGTTTTCACATCATTATATTTTTTCAGCTATATGGCATCTTCAACTGCATCTTATGATCCATATGGAGGATATCCAGTTCCCCAAGTCCCACCAGTTCCAATTCCTGTTGCTCCTGCAGGCTATGCACCTGTCCAGGTAGGACATTGTTTAGAAAGCCGGGCTTGTAAGGTGTTTTCTAATTGTGCTGTGGATGTATCCTTTAATCTTTCAGTAAGAGCGTGAAAATTAAAAAGTTTCCATTAATTGTCCAGTATTTTAGGTTGGTTCTTGATCATAGATATCAACTTGACCACCAAGCTATGGTTCAATATCTTGATTGATCAACAGTCTAGTAGCACTTACACGAATGCTTGAGAAGGATTCTTCTTTTCAAGTTGTTATTTTGGTTTGACTATGTCTTTAGAAATAGATTCTGGCTTCATCTGTGTGATGGACCTAGTGTTTTTTTTTGTCTTTAATATCAGGTTGTGCTTCCCAACATGGCTAACAGTTCTCTCCTCTTGAGAAATGTACTGACCATTATTGGTCAATTACTAACATATCCCGTGTGTAGACAACACAATGGATTACTTTAAAATTATACTGTCAAAGTTTGCATGTTGATAAAAATTGGGGTTTGTTCAAATTCTCGTGGGGCTCATATTAATTCATTTTATTAGCGAGGCATTTACAAGTTGTTGGACTGTGGTTATGCAATCTATTATATTTTTCATTTTTCATGGGAAATGATTCTGAAGGCTTTCGAAAGAAAACAACAGACAGATACAAAAATGCTTTAAATTTTGTTAGGGTTAGCATATAATAATAGTCATATGATAAAGTTGTAATGTACTTTAGGTTAGAATTAAGTGACTTATGTCACATGTCATAAACAGAGTTGTGTTAGATTAGTTTAGAGCTTAATTAATGTAATGGTTGTATGGGATTTTGGTATGGGACATTGTCTCCCTTGTATGCATTGACATCCACCCTATATTGTAGATGAACCAAGAACACATCGTTCTCTCTTTTAATATATTATTGTTTGCATTCTCTGTACACATTCTTGTGAGTAAAACTCACATGGTATCATAGCGAGGTTGAGAAGAAGCCGAGGAGAGCAGGTGAAGGCCTTGGGACTGCTGCAGTTCTGAGATGGACCAAGGGACTGCTCACACACATGAAGAGGCTGGACAAACAAGTAGGGCAAACAGACTGGAAAATCAAGAAGAGTTTGAAGCTAATTTGGACAGATATGTTTTAGGCTATTGTGACTGTTATTTTAAGTATATTTACGAAATGTGTAGCTTTTTGAGAATAATACATTTGAGAAGTGTCAGAAACATTGTATTGGGGTTTGGTGGTTGCAACTACGAGTTGTTGCAGAGATGCACTAAGAGACTTTGACAGTTGGGCCTAGGAGGTGAATTTGCTTGTGTGGAACACGATCCACATAGAGATATGCTACTTGCATGAGAGATTACTTGTCAAAATAATTGTGAAACAATGTTGAAGGAGTATTTGGATCAGTGTTGTGTTCGGGCTGTAAGAGCGTCGAAGATGAATAATTGTCAAGAAAAACATCAGCTGTGGAGAAGAGTTGAAGGGTAACTACAGGAGTCCTTGTTAGGAATTGTAACCACCATCATGAAGAGCCTAGAGTTGTATTCATGAATTGATGTGGTGAGCTACCAAGTTGAAGGAAATTGTTGGAGTGATGTTTTAGGCAAAAGGTTTTCGAGATGTGAGACATAGCCATGTTGCCTGTGCTATTTGTGAGGAATTGTGATTTCCTGTGAATAGTCGATGCCACTTGTGGGACCATGACATGAGGGACACCATAGCTGGATATTTGTTGGCGTGGGAGTCGCCATCTGTGCAAAAGATGTGAGTTTGCCTTGGGTGGAGTTAGCAAACATGAATTTTGGTAGAGGAAGATACACGGATGTGAAGAGCGCTACGAACTAGACCTTGTCGATTAGTTTGTGGGTTCTGTGAAGGGAGTTGTGCTCAAGTGATGTTGATGAAGAGAAACAATTTTTGATGGATTGTCATTGACCTATCCTTACTAGCCAGCGAATGAAAATATTTGTCTTAGTGAGCAGGTAGTGAGTACAATGTTGTTAGAATAAAGAGATGATATATATGCCGTTGTGAGGGAGTTGCCATTTTGAATACTAGTTCCATTTGTGCATGTGAAGAGCCCAAACACTATGAGAATTGTTATTAGGTAAGTGAATTGTAGAGCAATGCTGTCAAAGCCGACTATAGGGATTGTCATTGTGGGTATTGTTAACCTTGTGACAATTTGAAGAATGTTGCCACTGTGGACATAAAGAAATAGTTTTGATACGAACATAAATCCCATGCTAATGTGTTGTAAGTTTGTTGGTAGTTTTAGAACATAGGAGTTTGAAATAGTTTGTTTTTTTTAAAGTTTATTGGACATAATTTTTGGGGATAGAATGGTAATTTGTTGACTTGCAGTATGTCCACATTTCTTTGCTATTACTTTTTTATAATAGACATTATTTTTTGTCCAGGAATAGAAAGAAGTTTTAGAACAAAATCTTGATATTGATTGATGAGATTGGCAAATCATTGTGTGTTGATAGAGGTCAAATTTGCTTTTTGTATTTCCAGAACAATAAGAAGTAACAATGCCATTCATAGAAAATGGCTGATTGTGGAGAGTCTGATGTCAATGTAATTTGGCATTGAAGATAATGGCTAATTGTGTGTAGTTCGATGTTAGTGTTCTAAATCTTTCCTTTCTAAGTAGGTTCAAGATGGTTGATGGCCTACCTGATACGAAGAAGATGGGGGGGAGGAATGGGAATGTATGACATCCCTAGATGGAATGCAACACGAAGAAGCTATCGACATAGGAGTAGGCAAAGTGAAGGAGCTTGTACATGTGGAAGTTTGTCTTGGCAAGAATATCATCATTATTAGGTGCAAGATATTTCATGCTTCTTGTGATGATTTTTCACAATAATCACGTGTCTTCTTTCTTAGGAAAGAAATAGATGCATTAAATGATTTTATGAAGTTAAAGGCAAAGCTAGAGGAAGAATGTGGTAAGGAAATAAATGTTTTCTAGTTCTATCATGGAGATTAGTTTTTTATGTTTGCTGATTTTTGTAAGAAAGGAGGAGTCTGGAGGCAAAGAGGTGATGGTGAAAGGTAGAGTAATAGAGTTGTAGACATGTTGAAGGAAATGTTGCAAGATAAGTCAGTTTCACGGGAATGTTGGAGTGTAGTGATGATCAATATGTTTGTTGAATAGGGGTCCCTAATGAAGCGGTGATAGAAGTCACCCCGAAGGAGGGTTGGACTGGTGTGAAACCAATTGTAAACCATTTAAAAATCTTTGGTTTAGTTTTTATGATGTCACCATATGTAGAAAATTGTTATTTGTTGGGTATGTTGACAAAAGGAAGGATTATAGGTTTCTTGATCCTTGCAGAAATGAGGTAGGTATGAGCAAAGAGGATAGAATCAATGAAAATTCTGATATGAATCAATTTGATGGTGACTGGTTTGAGGCTGGCAAATTAACTGTCCTATAAGGAAGTGAAGTGAAGAAGTTGAGTAGTGATCATGTGATGTTGTGTAGGTAGCACAAATGACAATAGAGCTCCAACGATCCATTGACAGAGGAGGTGGATGGATTGAAGATGTAACGAAAGCAGATCTCCTACAACAGTGATGTAGGAGGAGGTGGAAGGCTTGAAGACATGAAGAAAAGTGGAATTCTAGATAGAGAAGTGGAGGATCAACCATAGGAGGTGGAGTTTGTAGTGTGGATGAAGCTCTTTACATATTGCAGGCTTTAGAGGGTTGATTTGTGATTTTTGTAACACTTTGGTACCCAGGTGTGGAAGAGGACAACTTCTTGAAGGTGAAATCAACTTTTGCATCTGTGGTATATTGGTTGAAATATTCAGCTAACATTGACTCATTTGGACATAGAGTTAGTGCTTGATAGAGTGGTCGAGGAGGTGTTTTGTGCTGCATCATCCATGCCGATTATACATCATGCAATGGACTTTTTTGTACATTTGGTAACAACTTCAAAATTTTTTTGGGTGTGAATTTCATATTCACGTTGTTGACATCTGACATGTTTGGTCTAGACAATTTTGTATTTTGGGAAAAATGATTGTTTTTCATATGACTATTAAGGGAGGGTGTTAGAGTTAGCATATACTAATGTTCATATAATAGAGTTGTAATGTAGTTTAGGTTGGTAATTAAGTGACAGTCACATTTCATAAATGTGGTTGTGTTAGATTAGGCTAGAGCTTAATTAATAAAGTGGTTGTACGAGATTTTTGAAATAACCTTATTAATGTCTAATGAATGACCACAATAATAGGCTAGTGGGACTTAGAAGTGCAAATCTAGTGCGATTACATAGTAGGAGTGCAAAATCAACCCCTATTACTAATCTACAAAAATGAAATAGCTAAAGAGCTAAACAATAATAATTGGAAATAATACAAATAGAATCACAAAAAATTTTAGGAGCTAAATTTTGGCATCTAAATAAATTTTACATTTTTTTCCAATAGAATTCACCAATTCAAAATGAACTTTTACACTAATTTCAATAGGATAAAATTATTTTACTTGAAAAATAACCATTTTTTAAAATTTTATCATTCTTGAAATTAGATGAAATCCTTGTAAATTTGAAGGCTTTTACAAAAATAATGGCAAGCATTTATAGTTAGGATTTTAAGAGATAGTAAGATGCATCAAAGTTTCTACACTTAAAGGATAATTATAGATGCTTGGAATTATAGACCCTTATAATAGTTGGTCTTGTCTCTCGTACCAGTTCAGTTCTATAAGGGTATGTGTTAAGTTGTTGTATGTGTTTGTCTTATTTGGTTGGCCATGGACATACCTAACTAGGATTCGTTGATCCCAAAGGCTTTCCTTTCAACAAGCGTGTTTGTTAAGTATAGGTTTTGGTTGTCAACTATGTGATTTCTGAAAGTAGAATAAGAAGTATGTTGAAATAAGTTCACTACCTTCCAAACTCATTGTTCATGTTCGAATCTAGTTATAGTGGGTTGCAGTTTGATGCATGATTGATATTATACTAGAGTTTGAAATGGCTCAAGAATATGGGAAAGATAGACATGGTGTTGTGATTGCAAATTGAAACTTGACATGCATTTAAAACTTGTCACAATGGCTTTGGAGGTGGTAAAATTTTAGCTAAATGTTGATATGCAATGTGTGAAATAGGTTGGGTTTGAACCCATTGATAGAATTTATATATAATTGTGGATAGTGTGAAGAGATGATTGGTGGGGATTCACAAATAGAACTCTATCACCTTACTATTGTGATGATTGGTGGGGATTCACAAATAGAACTCTATCACCTTACTATTGTGATTCTAAATCAATATTGTTTGTTTCTTTGTGAGTAGCCTCCATGTTTGAAGTCACAATCGAAATCAAAATGGCTTAACAAAATTAAATAAGAACACAAAGGCAATAAACAAGTGATAAATTGTGTAATTTAGCCTTTGAGTAAATCTATGTAAAAGTTTAAGGTCTCAGAGTCTAGAGCGATACTGGAAAACTCAACATAAAACTTGCAAAACATTTTTAAATTTTTTTGTGAGTTTCATTCCATGACAAATGCGTATAATAGATATAATGGAAAGGGTCACCCATTGAAGGAGAATGAAACCATCACATTCAACTAAAGGATAAAGTACTATCATTGAGGGTCTTATTTGTTAAGCCATATAGAAGAAATGGATAGACAAACCTAAGAACTAGTGTGACAAGGATATATCTAGCTTCTAAAATTTCCCTTTCGAGGTATAGTGTTGCTAGTGAAAAAGATTGATGAAAAATTGATGGTTCATTAAATGGTTTGAAGGGTTCAACTATTTTCTTCAAAACATATGAGATGTGTAGTGAATGTATCAAATAGTTCGTTATAGGGTACAAATGAACAATGGTAATTAGAGACGAGAAATCCATCTTGGGAGGGGATACACCGTAATTTTCAAAGCAATGCAAAGACTCAATAATGCATTGATTGGTATACAAGTGGAGGTGGCTACAATAGGTTGGAATATATCATCATCTTACCTAGTAGTTGAATGGTCACTTGTTATTATTGTTATTATTACTATTTTTTTTTATTAATCATTGTGTTTATGTGCCAATCACGGTAGCATATTACACAGAGGATCACTTCAGTTTTCACAGTGCTACCTTCGGGAAGGGGCACCAAGCGACCGACTGACATCAATACAGATCAACACCTTAGATCAGTGAGGACCCGCGGGGTCCTACCCTGTTCAATGAGATCTCAACAACATAACCATATTAGATCCCTTTCTTAGAGACACACTAGATCCTCCAGACCTCAACATCGTGCGACCTCCTCCAGGCAACGACATAGTGGACAGTCCATGCTTCCCACCAACACTTCTTCGGGCCAATAAACTTTGCTGTGTTTCCTTCATTTAGCCTCGAATGTTAGGAGAGAGGGGTGTACTCCATAGACATATGAGCACCTGGATCTTCTCCGTCTGTGCATCTCCGCCCTGTTGCTGGGTTTGGGACTTGCGGCTGCGGTTGAAACCTCATACTTCAAACCAACTCAAATTGTCTACATTTTTGTATCTTACTTCATGCAACTTAATCCTTTATAGGGACCATTTGGTACTCTCGCATTGTAAGGACATCATTGTACCCATCAGTCCCCTTGACCTACTTTTGTGGTCATTAGTTGGACATTAATAAAATTATCTTATCTTACCTTATCTTATGCAATATTTTTCTTTATTAGCTACGTGATGTTTTTTATTACTCAAGCTTTTGATCAACACGAGCAAACAACATTTGTGCTATTTTAGATTTAACAATATGACAAAAACGTCTTGCCATGCTAAGAAATGATTGTCAACTAAGAAGCCACTAGTGAGGGGTATCTATTCTGCGAAGTTGCTCGGTGCTTGGATAGAGCCCCACCTGTTTTCACAAGCACATGCATAAGCATGCCATTGTATAGACTTGAACCCTGGTGGTGGTGACATCAACACCCCGCTTTCACCAATCCGATTCCTAAAAAATTGCGAGAGAGAAGCATCTTTGAAGAGTTTTTTATATAATATATATTATTCAAAAAATGCAAAGTGCCAAATTAATTGTAGAAAATATGAGAAGATAGAAATTTGTGCTACTTGTAAATGAATTTTAATTTTTAAGACGCTAGAACTATAATCCATACTAGCTTAATTAAACAAACGGACATGTCTGCGCTCTTACAACTTGTACAAGATATGAATAACTGAATGATAGCGTATGAGCGAAAGGGAAATGTCCCTTCACTTACTCTTGGGGCCTCATCTTCTTCTTCACCATCTTTTAGGAATCCTAATGAAAACAATTTTCAGCCCAAAGCCATCATGCCTCGCAGTTGGTATAACTTTTGCGAGGAACATCACAAGGAAAGTACTTGTGAGGTAAAGAAGAGTGCCGAAGATAAAATCTTTGGCAAAAGGCTTGAAACTACCATTGCTGTCCTAGATTTTGCAGAACCAGAGGATGTCATGATCATAAAGACTAGGAATAAATCCTATGCTTCAAAAGGAAAATATGATCCCCCTCATACTTCTTCTAGCCCAAGCTCATCTTCGCCAGCTGCTGCTGTACAAGCTACTAAAACTCTCGACAGTCAAAGAGTCCCTTCCCCTCTTCCCTCTTCCAAATACAACATTCTCAACCAATTGGCTAATATCAAGGCCGATGCTACTCTTCTGGACATGGTTGCCATCCTTGAGCAACAAAAACATCTGAAAAATTTCATGGAAGGAAAAGCTTCCACCTAGCCAATCTCTTCGAAGAGGTAAAAGAAGGGGATTCTATTGTAAATAAAGTAGGTGTAAATAGTTTTAGACACCCTGTAAAAAATCCCCCATTTTTCATTTTTGTAAAGATTATGGACAAAATAACCCGTTGTTGTCTAATTGATAGCAGTTTGGGCCCAAGTGTATTGTAGAAAATTATTATGGAAGAGCTAGGCTTGTCTTGTACAAATGAAAATGCCAGAAGCATGCTCTTTTATAATAGTTTACAACAATCGACCATAGGTGAAATCAAAGACGTGACTTTGGTTCTGTGCTTACATCCTGAAATAAGGACAACTCTTAATATTCAGGTAATTGACATGCCAGTAAGTAATTATTCAATCATCTTAGGAAGAGACTGACAAGCTTTGACAGGTGGATATCTCTCACTCGACGGGACACATATCTGTTCCTCGGAATGGGAAGAACATCATAGTCCTAAGGGAGGGAAGAATTTCACCGTATATAGAAAGTATTCCATAGCCTAATGTAAATTATGTCGAGGAGGACCTAGGAGTGTATTCCATCTTTGCAGATGATGATAACACTACCCTGGAACAAATTGACCTGGAGGGTGGGATGTGGCATATGCACTTTGATGGTTCATGCTCCAACGAAGGTAATGGAGCTGGCATTATCTTGTACTCGCCTGTAGAGAAAATTCACAACTTTTCCTATAGGTTAGAGTTTGCTTGCACAAACAATGTCACCGAATTTGAAGCATTATTGCTAAGCATTGAAAATGCCTATAATTTAGGTTGTGGTCACCTTACAGTTTTTGGGGACTTTGAACTTGTTGTAAACCTTGTACGCAAAATATATTTTCCTAGCAACAAGTTGATGAAACGTTACACCCAAACTGTTTGGGCACTTATCTCGAACTTATTATCATTTAACATCACTCATGTTAAAAGGGAATTAAATTTAATGGCTGACAGGTTAGCTGTTTTTGTAGCCTCTCCTACTCGACAACTTCTGCCACAAAGACCTGATTGTACTTTTCAGTCCTTATATCGCCCTCATATCCTTGACAATGTAGAGTCATGGGAGGTCTTCCCTTGTGATGAAAGCATCTGTGCTCTCATACAAAATGAACCATATAAGCCCAAGGAGATCATATCTATGGAAAATAACAAAATTCCGAAGGGCTTGACTCCCCTAGAAAGTTCATTTTCATTGAGTGATGTAGGCAACAAAGAAACACATAAAGAAGAGGAGTCAAAAGGGAAAGTGGGTGAAACCATTTCCTTGAACATTGGGACACCCGATTCCCCAACGAATGTTAAGATAGGTGCCCAATGTACTGATGAAGAAAAGTTGAAATTCACCGAGTTTCTTCGTGAATTTCAAGATGTTTTTGCTTGGTCCTATGAGGATCTTCGTGGTTTTGATCCCGCTCTTATACAACATGCCATTCCTATCAAGGAAGGCATAAAACTAGATAGGCAAAAACAAAGACCAATTAACCTTGCACTGGAAGCAACTATTAGGAAGAAGTTGGAAAAGCTTTTGAGGGCTGGGATAATTTTCCCTGTTAAGTATTCTGAGTGGGTTTCCAATTTGGTTCCCGTTCGGAAGACAACTGGTCAGATCCGACTATGCGTTGATTTTCGTGCATTAAATAGAGCGAGCATAAAATATCATTTTCCTCTCCCTAATATGGAAATGATTTTGCAGCAAGTTGCAGGGTCATAGATGATGTCCTTCCTTGATGGTTTTTCTGTTTATAATTAGATCAAGGTAAAAATGACAGATAAATACAACAACACTTTCATTACACGTTGGGGCACATTTGCTTATGAACGCATGCCTTTTGGCTTATCTAATGTAGGTGCCACTTTCCAAAGAGCTATGCAGATAGCTTTCGACAATTTGATCGGTAAGATTATTCAGATTTATCTTGATGACTTGACTGTATATTCAAAGAACCAATTGGATCATTTTGGTCATCTTAGAAAGGTTCTCATGCGATGCAGGAAATTCGACATTTCATTAAATCCTTCTAAGTCTTTTTTCGACGTTACTAAGGGCAAGCTCTTTGGACATATTGTCTTTGATTCAGGAATAAGCATAGATTCCGAAATGATTGCTGCTATTCTAAACCTTCCTGCCCCTACTTCCAAAAAGGAGGTTCAAGCCTTTATGGGCATTATCAACTTTGTCCGTAGGTTTGTTCTTGATTTTGTTGTAATGGTCAAATCAATTCACAATCTTCTCAAGCAAGATCACTCCTTTTCTTGGACTGATGACGTTGAAAATGATTTCGTAAGGATTAAGAAGGCAATCAGTTCCGCATCGGTTTTGGCGAAGCCGGATTTTGAGAAAGAGTTTATTATATATACTAATGCCACAGAGGAAGCAGTCTCTGCTATCCTCATACAATGTGATGACCAAAGTAATGAAAAACCAGTAGCTAACATGGGTCCAAGCTTATCAGATGATGAATTCAAATATTCTTAAATTGAAAAACATGCATTTGCTCTTGTTAAAGCTGTGGAGAAATTTCGCCATTTTATCTTAGGCAAGCACATGCTGGTAAAAGTCCCTTTACCCGCTGTCAAGTTTTTGCTCTCACAGACTTATCTTTCAGGAAAGCTTGCACATTGGCTTGCCAAGATCTAGGAGCATAATTCAACCATCACGACTTCAAAAACCAATAAGGGACGTGACTTAGCCCTTCACTTGGCTAATCATGCTGAAGCAAGTGAAGAAATTGATGAACAAGATAACCCTCTATCAACACTATTTTACATTGATAGTCAAATCCTTCCTGTAGTTGAACATCCCTGGTATAAAGATCTGGTGTATTACTTGCAAAATCAGAGATGTCCAGATAACTTAGATACTCATCAAAGGAGAAGGCTTCGTCTTAAATATTCCAGATATGTCATTGTAAAAGACTTCTTGTTTAGGAGATCTGCCGATGGTATATTACTTCGTTGTGTAAATAATGAGGAAGCACAAAAATTGTTACAAGAAACCCATGGATCTTCAGATTTTGTCATTCATGTGGGTGGCCACTTTTCTGCTAAAACTACTGCTTTTAAAATCATCAGAAAAGGGTATTATTGGCCTTCAATTTTTCAAGATTCTTATAAYTTTTCAAGATCTTGTGACAAGTGCTAGAAGTTCGCTGGGAAAGAACGTCTTTTTCCCATGCCTTTACAACCTGTCCTCCTTGACTTTCCTTTTTCAAAATGGGGTCTGGACTTTATCGATCCTATTAATCCTCCATCTTCAGCAGGTCAAGTTTTCATCTTGACAATTATATATTATTTTACAAAATGGACTGAAGCTGCCCCACTTAAGCATTCGTAGGATGAGCAGGTTATTTCTTTCCTTGAAACTAATATTTTCTCCAGATTTGGCCTTCCTTTAGAGATGATTACAGACAACAGTCCCGTTTTTATTTCTGCTAAGCTGACACAGTTTCTAGCTAAACTGGGAGTTGAACATTTTACCTCATCAACTTATTACCCGCAAGGAAATGGGCAATCTGAGTCTACTAACAAAAATGTGGTTAGAATTATCAAGAGGCTCATTGAAGATAAGCCTCGTCAATGGCATACCCTCCTCACTTACGCCCTTTGGGCAGATTGCACTACTACCAAGGTGAGCACAGGTTGCACTCCCTTTCAGCTTGTTTATGGTCAAGAAGCTATCTTGCCTACCGAGCTGGAACTTTCTTCTTTAAGGTCGATGCTACAGATTGAAGAATTAAATTCTTCTAATATCTCTCAAAGGATAAATGCACTATTGGCTTTAGAGGAACAAAGGACGTTTGCCTTGGAGAACATAAAGAAAAGACAGTAAACCGCGAAGAAATATTTCAATAAAAGCGCAAAAGCTGTCAGATTTAAGGTAAATGAGAAAGTCTTGCTTTGGGATTTAGCTCACGCTGATAGAGGAAGGCATTCAAAGTTTCAAAGTTATGGCTGGGTCCTTTTAAAATCTCTTTTGTCCTGGGCGCAAATTCTTATCTTCTAAAGGACTTGGAAGAGTGATTATTTTCCTATAGCACCAACGGTTCCCACTTGAAACACTATGTGGAACCAGTTTGAAAGTTAAAATGCTATATGGAATTACTTCTGTATTATAGTTTTGTTTCACTGCTTTGTTTTTGCTTTGCTGTTTTATTTTTCTGCTGTTTTTTTCTTTTATTAATTTCTTTTTGTTTCAGAAATAAAATTCTGGATCAGTTTTGACACACCGATGCTATTCTGCAAGTATTGTTAGCAATAACAATCAGGTTACACAGCTGTCATGATGTCCCTCCTTGAAGACATTATTGAAATTGCTATCTGCTTCCAGTACTGCTGTTAGATAAGATAATTGGTTTTTTATCCCTATTTTCTGCTTTCCTTTTTCTTTCCTCTGCCCCGAGATTCAAAAAGAGCACACCAGAATTTTTCTCCTTAAAACAAAGAATGCTTTTACTGTGATTAATCGAATGTTATGCATACATGAATAAGCCCCTCATACGTAACACTTTCCATGAGTTATTCCCAAAATTCCAAATCATTTCTTCGCTTAAACCGCTTCACTTCCCCTGTTGCATAAACATTTTGATATATAATTCCTTGATCTAATGTTCACTTGGTCTACGAAACTAGACATTCTGAGTTCCTAATCTGTTGGAAACAGATTTCCCTGTGGAGTCGCCTGTTTGTTGACGCTTAAAAACACAACGATGAATACTATGCTTGCAAATGATTGCCAAGCTCTATTAATTATTTATATTAATAATAAACTAGTAGGTGGGACCCCCTTGTAGACTTGTGGCACTATGATGAATATGATGCGCTTATATTTTGTTTGCTATTGGGATGGTACCAACACAGTCTTCTACAGTTCGATGTTTCAAATCATGGTTTAGAATGTTATGGTGACATGAGATGGTTGGTTGATTGATGCATGGCACTAGATGGTTTTGATGACCACTCTCAGATTATGTTAAAGCTGCCCTATGGATGAAAGGATTATTATAAGTTTTGTTTTGATATTGCAATTAAATATGGCATTAATTGGTTTAATATGATCTTGATATAAGGGATGATATGGGAGCTCTTTTAAATAAAAGGACTATACACAAGCTCTAATGCTATGTATTATTGTGACAAAAAGAGGTGCAACAAACCTTTCTTACTAGACTTATGCGCTTTATTGGATGTTATATGTTGAATGCACATGGGGTAGTGTTATAGCACATTGTTATTTTGGGAGAGTTTGACATTACCAAAGGTAGCACACTATGCAAATGTGATATGACAATGGTTATGTGGTTAATTAAATGCTTAGTGCTATGGTGAATTGGCTGGCTCGTACTTGGAATTGAAT
The DNA here is from genome assembly GCA_009831015.1 of Picea engelmannii. NCBI lineage: Eukaryota > Viridiplantae > Streptophyta > Pinopsida > Pinales > Pinaceae > Picea > Picea engelmannii. Next base: position 251,172 of record ML778424.1, read on the forward strand.
GAGGTTGGAGAGGGAAGTGATGTGCATTTATTGCACGTCACCCAAATACCCCTCGAAGCCGTTCACCCTAGTCATATTCGCATTTTGGTTTTTGGCTCTGGTTGTTGTTGATGCTCCGCGTTATTCGGTCGTAAAGGAGGCATACAATCTAGTTTCTTCCTCGCACAAGCTTTTCTAAGTATGGGTTCCTTATTCTTCCATCCATGATGGTTACTCTGCCCTTCGAATCAATTTTTGGCTCAAGATCGCTTGTGGTCTGTGTGTTTCTTAAGTTGTTAGTGGATATTTGAACTGTGTATTGGTGTTGTGTTCGTGGGTTTTTCTGGTGATTATTCAGGACTGTTGGCATTTAAAAAAAAAAGAATGGTTATGCTCTCCTTTCTGTGTGTAATCTTTGTATGGGTTTATTGATAAATGGCAGTGAAGCATGCTCGGTCATGGCTTTGGTTTTGGGTCTGGTTTCTCTGTGGAAATTGATTATTAAAATTTGCCAAGGTCAGAGCCTTGCACATGGGTGTTACAACCAGTCTCTATGTTTAAGATTTGCCACTCCATTTCGTCTTTGTGGTTGATATTTTTCGATACTCTGGGTTGCAATGTGAACTATTGAAAGTTGAAGTGTTTCTTGCCTTGACTTGGCAAAACCCCGAGTTGTTAGCTATCATAGCGTTGCCCTCATTAACATTGTTGCTTGGAAAGCAGTGCACAATTCTGAACTTAATGCTCCAAAGAAGTTAATGGAAGCATTATACATGTTTTTGGTTGGGCACGGGTTTGTGCTTGGGCGCTCATATTACAGTGCTGTTTAAGAGTTCGCTTCTTTTCGTTCCTTGTTGGAGGTGGCTGACTATCATTTGGTAACCCTCACAGTCAAGAGTATGGTTACTTGTTATATGTCTGCGGTAAATTTTGAAAGGCACGAGCTGTCTGCGTTTTTTGAGGACTTATTCCTTTGATGGAGCCATCTGTTCTTACTCCCATTTGCTGTGTTTAAACCCTAAATACGATCTTGATATCGTTTCAATCTAGTCAAGGGTAATTAAGCACTGTGTGTGCTTGGCCGATTATGCACGATTCGCTTACTTCCTTTGTTTAGCAATTTTTGAAGAGTTCTGTACATGCTGATTTATGTGAAGCTTGGACTCAGAGTTGCATGTTATTTGTTGAATACTATTCGAATCAATACTTATGTTGGTTATATTTGAAAGACACCCGTGTGTGAATGGATTGGGGCTCGATTAAGAATTTCAATGCCCAGTTTGATTGTGTCAAACAATTTGTAAATAATGGGCAAATGGTGGTAAATACTGTGCATATTCTTATTGATTTTAAAGAATAAATATCAGATATAAAAGGTTTGTGGCTCAAAGGTTATTATGTTTATCATATAAATGGACATGATGTTTGTTAGGGTTGTTATATAAAGTTTATATGGGTGCGAAGGCTGCTGTAATTGAGTATTTCTGGGCACATGAATTATTGTTTGGAAGCCAACAAGCAATCTGTAAAGGAAGTAACAGTTTAGATGGTGGTTTGAAAAGTGAATACTGATTGAATTGTGGAGGTTTGAACATATATATGTTTGATTGTTTGATTTGATTTATTTTTATATGAACAATATCCATGTTATGTCCCTGTCATGCTACCACTTTTCGCTCATTATATTCCCTTCGCAATCCCAATTTCATTTATGACATCCCTGTTCTGTAAAATAAATTAAAAAGGTTAGCGTAACAACGATAAAAGAGATAAGACAACAATGATTGGCAACTAATATTCCAGCCTCAAAACATCACTGGTATTCTTGTGCCTCCTCATGTGTCCTTGCAACCAGAAGTCCCTGCGAATGATGGATGGTAAGAGATTGTCAACCCGACTGTCTCTCACCATCGTGGCTGGCCCAATTTGTCATTACCTCCTCCACCACCTGTAAACCCTAATGTTCAGATTGTCCCTGTGCATTCACCTGTTCAATCCTCACATGCTAGTAAAAGGCTTAAAATTGATGTCCCCCATGTGCAAGATAAAGACAAAGCTGCCAACTCCCCTTCCTCTCCTTCAACTGACTCTTCAAAATCCGTGTCCTCCCTCATGCATCTGAAGGATGATTGTTCCTATGTAATCAGTGAAATACAACCTCAAGGTTCAAATCAACCACGAGCTACTTCCGTGAAATCAAAGTGGGACACCAGTGATAAAAGAAAAATTGCCTCTCAGAGTGGCAAGTATGGCTTTTAATTTATGTGTTTTTATGACTGGGTTGATAGAGACAGTGTTGATGGTCTGTAGAAAGTTTGGACAACAAGCTTTTTTTTGGATAATGTGGATAATGTGGATATTATTATATTTTTAGACATGATTTAAATTATTTTTGATATTTGAATATTCAATTTTGAAGGTATCTAAGGGAGTTACAAGGGTGGCATGTGTTGAAATGATTATCCATTTGTGTTATATTTTATAATTTGAAAAGAAGAAAAGACGAGAGTCACAAGGGGTCTCACCTACCTAGTTATTATTAATTAAAGACCCTTAATTATTATTATTATTATTATTTCTCCTAAACTAAATTAGTTAAGTCAAACTAACTTAACTAAAGAAAGTAGTTGAACTATTTCAACTTATTTGGAAGGCCTAAAAGCTAAATGAGAAGAAGAACCAAGGGGAGAATAGAAGGAGAAAACAAGATTGAGGTTTGCTCTTTTGATTTCATGAGATAGTTCAATTTTCATTCATTCTTGAGTTTATTCAAAGCCTAATTCTCTTTTTGACAACAGGGTCCTATTGTAGACAACAAGGTTCAAAACTGAACCAAATCATTCAGATGCTTGTTTTAGAGGTGTTGATCCATCCTTGATAGTTCTTGTCTGTTTGTGGATTAAGTTTCATAGCTGATAAATGATATTTTGCAGAGTCAAATTGGCAACAATCTGTGACAAGCTGATCCAGACTATAAATTTCAGTTTTTACTTCTTGTCAGAGTCCTTTTGTATGGTGTTCATCGGGGATTTCTAAATTAGACTTTGGTCCATGCCCTCACAAGGGCTTTGTAAAGAGAAAAACACTTTTGATATCTCGGAATGGAATAAATCAGATTGCTATTCTGTCTCATTTGTGTGTATTTATGACTTGGTTACTTTTGCTTTTTGATCTCCATATTTACTTTTTGTAATCTGTATACATTTCATAAACTTATATCAAATTTTATGTTATTTTGCAACATTCTTTTTCTTAATAAATCATCCTAAACCCTTGTAATTAATACTTGCGGATTGGGAAAATATTTTTGAGGCTCTAAAACACAGGGTGATATTCCCGACTATCTTGTCCTAGCCAGACAAGATTCGAAAATGATATAGTAAGGTAATTCATACCTTTTCCTCAACACCCACATAGCAATTGAGGTTGTGAAGCTAAAGCTATTGTATCTTGAATCCTACTCCTAGATGCATCTCAACATGATCAACCTCGATAGTCCCATCATTTTGGCCTCCAAGCACTCCAAAGCTATGGGTTCATACTTAAAATTATTTTCCTCTCCACTGTTGACCCAAGTCTTATATGTTGTATCATTCTTCGTCGACTCACAATAATGGGATAACTACCTTGAGTTGTAGTGCCCATAAACCAAGCTTTTTGCCTGATCCACATTTAACTTGTTTTGCTTCATATTGTGGATGAAGTTGTAGGTGCTTGAACACCTCTTTGTAGAAGCACTGTTCATCCCTTGTGAAAGCATCCTCATAGCCAAACGTTGTAGTTTTGATGAAGGACTATCATACATATTCCACGAGTGGACAATATTTGTCTTATCCCGATCTTTCATTGCATATACAAAACTAAATGGTCCATGGTCATTGATGTACATTCTCAATGCTATTAGTGTTGAGATTTGGGAACCTTGGAAAGTGGCCCCCTTCTGTTTGTGAGTCTTTAAACACAAAGGGGGAGACTATTGCCCTTATTACTTTACTTTATGTTCTAATTTCACGTTGACTTAGGAGATTTAAGTCAAAAGTGAAATATGTCATTTAAAGCATAAGTGACATTTAATTCACTTTGTGGGTGAATTAAAGGACATGAGGCAAACTAAGGAAACTTGGGAAAGTGGGTTTCCTAAGTGAGATTTTTGGATTAAATCTCACCCATTGATTAGACATGTCTAGATTGGGCACATTTCTTGGGCGAGGAGGGTGCATGAGGTCAAGGGTTTGAGGAGAAGCCATGGTGAGGGTGCTAGCTTGCATGATAGTCATTCATGGAGGCTTAGGCGCTAGCTTGAGGAGAGGCGCATTCTAGAGCAAGGGGGCACACATGCTAGTGGAGGGGCGCTTCTTGTGAGAGGAGGCACCTCTAGCTTGGGAGAGGTTGCTAACTTGAGGAGGAGACTCATTTACTTGGAGAGGGCACACTCTATTGCATGGAGGGTGCAAGGGTGAGTGAGGGGCGCACACTGGTGTGATTTTTTGCTAGAGGAGGGGCGCACTAGAGCATAGTGCGCACTAAGCCAAGGAGGGAGGCACTATTGTGTAAAGGGTGAAAGACCAAGGGCTAAGGTAAAGGGAAAGGTTCAAGCAAAGGCAAAGAGGCAAGGAAGAGGGCTAAAGGCTTAGGAAGAGAAGAAGGGTGCACCAAGGCAAAGGGCGCCTTACTTCAAAGGGCGAGCATGCACATCTTCAAGGGACTCCAAAGCATCCAAGTGTGGTTGCTTTTGTACCAAGTTCACTTGTATATGTTTTCCTTGTTGTAAATTTTGCTTTGAGATCTTCTATATTCATCTATCTCCAAACTGGTTTTCCCCGGGGGGTTTTTATCCAGGGTCATGTTGACCAAAAATACTTGTGTTCAATTTTCATGTATGCTTAGTGTTTAAATCAGCGGTAGGAGCTTGTTAAGATCCTAGAGGAGTGCTATATGTTTTGAGGTTTGCATGTACTAACATTGGGCTACTAAAACTAATTGCAAGGGCACCACCTTAAAAGAGCATATATCCATTAGTTGAGGGGAGAATTCTTGGCATATTTGAACAGACCTGTTTGCTGTCCTAAAACAGCAGGAAGGACAGATTTGGTTGATGAAACTTAGAGCCGAACAAGAGGTCAAAGACAGACCTGTTGGGCAACCCTCATAGTTCCTCAAAAATCTACAATCAGATGAGATCTCACTTAGCGTCATCATGGACCAGGTTGTCTATTGTATTGATTTTTCCTTTTGAACCCTTGCATCCAGGTGTCATTTTCTCTTCACCTCGCCATGAAGCCTTGGTTGGGCCAACCACAAGGTGGAATAATATTTTTGTGTGAGAACATATGATAAGTCATGGAGTAGAACATTTAGATTATCCCATGTTTTGACCACTACTCTACGAATATGAAAATATAAGATCACATCTTTAGGCTCAATAATGTCTTTGATCTAGCTGGACATGTTCATTGCACATACACCTCTTCAATGACTCGTTGATTTGAATTTCCAAACTGAATCATATTCTAAATAGGCTTGGTGCACTACAAAACATACCTAGCATATGTCCAAGATTGACCATCAATAATAGTTTTATGATGCTCATAAGATGGTTCTTTATCAGATGCTTGCAACCTAAATTCGTCCCATGAATCATTCACCACCATACTAGCAAATGCCTCCCATACCTTCCAAAGGTGTTTGGAGGTGAGGTATTAACCAACAAATTTGGTAGTTGCTATCCAAAGTAGCTCCACTTGGGATTTAGTGGGAATTGTAGTTGATGACACTATGGTTGGTGGTGAATTGTATTGTTCTCTCTTCCCTTTCTCATTGGAGGCACCAATCCATTTAGGGTCCTTCAACTTAATAAAATCATGCGTTAAAAGGTTTAATGTGTGCACCAAACACTCAAACCAGAAAATGTTAGGTTATACATGCTCAATGATTTCTCTTGCGACATTACAATTAGGTGCATTATCGACATTGTAGGACTCAATTTCTTGAATGGTTTTTGTTAGAATTAGGCAAAAAATGAAAAACATTAAGCTTATAAAATTTTTTGTTTATTAGATCAACATATATGAGAAGAGATATAAACAGATCTGAATACAAACAGGATTTTTGAGTACAAAAATAAACCTATAGCTTACCTTCTGATCAATGATAGATGTACCTGTAACATGTGTGGATGTATACCGCGGAAATATGCTCATAAATTAGTTTAGGTTCATGGATCAAACCTCTAGGGTTTGATCTCTGTCAATATAGACTGAAACACTGTTTTGCCAAAGTATAGACCACCAAAGGGATGCTGTCCACAGAGGAGACAACAACAACAAGTATACCACAAGTTGAGACAATAAAAGCACCAAAAAAGGCAGCAACAAGACTTCCAGCAATGCCCTCCACAACGGTAGGTTTGTAACAACAAAAACCCTCCATAGAAACAAAATAGTGCACAGGGATGAACCAGATAACAAGAAAGACACTCACAGGAGCCTCAACTCAACACGCGACAGCCAAAGGAGAGGCGCGACCTTCACCTAGCAAGCAAAAAGCTCAGAAGGAGGGGCTGCGACACATGTACTCAGGTCCGTGGCCCTTGAGGACAAATTCGACAGCCTAAAAGGCAACTTTGCACAGATGGACAGGCTCGACAACACATCATACACCAACAGATAGAGGAGGAAGCTCCCAGCCAACACCGAGACTAAGCAAACAACTTAGATCTGAAACTGATACACCAAAAGGAGAGGTCGCACCACACAAGGATGGAATAACTGAGATAGCTGTAGCAAAAGAAGAGAGAAGTGTGAGTGTGTAATGAAATGCTAGAGGGTAGGGTTCTCTTTATAGTTAGGGAAAGGGGTTAGGGCAAATATAATAATAATTAAATATTAACAAATAATTAATATAAATATTAATTAAATGTCAATTAATATTAATATAAATTATAAACACCCCAATCACATAAAACAAGAGGGAAAGCAAGACAACAAGGGGGAACCTTTTAGGACAAAGTCAAGGGGGGTCCATAATGGAAAAACATGTCTACATGAGTCTCATAATGACCTATAAACTTTTATCATCACTGTATAAGAGGGTACATCAACAATGTGGTCATGTCCATCTTCATAGGCACTCCTAGGTCTCATGGACTATCCCTAGAGAGAGGAAGAGGATCACACATCAACACATCTTGTTATTTCACCAAGATCTACCTGGTCAAAGACCAGGTTGCCCCAGAACACATCTGGGGGCCCTAGAACACATCTAGGGTCTTATCCACCAAGGTACAAGACCAAGGATCAACCCATGCATTAAGCAAGGGTTCCCTGGAACACATCCAGGGGCCCTAGGACACATCTAGGGACTTATATCAACCACCAAGGAACACATCCAAGGATCAATCCAAGCACCGGGCAAGGATTCCCTGGAACACATCCAGGGGCCCTAAAACACATCTAGGGACTTACTGCTTGGTCCAAGACCAAGAACCCTAGTCATATATCGAGGGCCCTCACTAGGGTCTTTTTCCATGGCTCTCACTGCTTGGTCTCATACCAAGAAACCCAAGGAGTGTGCTAGGGGCCCTGGTGCATAACTAGGGTCTTATGCCATCCTCCCGGAGAATGGCTCTTGTAGCTGCACTAATTTCAACAGTTGTTAGTAAGGGCTTTGCAATATTAGCACTGATTTTGTAAGAAACCTTACTTCACTAGTAAATATACCAAGAGCATTTATTAATGGCTAGCCATCAGATATAATGGACATCCCATAGTTGGACTAAGCATTTGTACACTGCCTGATATCACTATGGGTTTTGCATTTTTCCTTGTTTAGTCACTATGGGTTTTGGTTTTATCATCTTGTAGGCTCCT
>ML778424.1:266815-280926 GCA_009831015.1 Picea engelmannii
TTTCTCTTGAAGAATATAGCAAAGGATTGGCTGGGTTTTCTTCCCTTGTTGAGAAGGGTTTCCCAGGATACTTCTTGTGTACTTGTGCATGGTGTTTCTTCTTGTGATCTTGGTTGCTGCAACAAAATTGTTTATGGTTTAAGGAAAATTCCAAAATGGAATGAACTTCATGCTTAAACCTTGACCATTGAAAAATCAACACAAACAACACAAGGGAAAATCTTAAGAGAAAATGGGCCTAGAGCTTACCTCTTTGATTCTCTAACAATGATTGAATGTGACTATGGGAGTCTGCAATCTCCCCTCCAAGCTCTCACAAACCAACTCTCCTCAACAACTATCAAGAAACCCAGTCCTTTACCCTGGCAAAAATGAGTGATAGACTGAGAGTAAATAGACTCAAATAAAGTTGTTTAGTGTTTTTATCTATGCATAAACCCTAGCTGTGAGTTGTGGGGCCCTTTAGGGCCTTTCCTTGGGCCCCACATGTAATATTTTTTTAAAAAAGCTACCAAATGGTTGTTGCAGTGGGAGCATTTGATCTCAAATTGGGAGCGCTGTGCAGAAGTGCTTTTCGTTTTGAAGTTCAGGAGCATACAAGATGTGGCCTTAGGAGCATGCTTTGGATAGGTGCTTCGGTAATTGCAGGGACTTTTTTTTTTCGAATCACGCTTAGAAAACGACCCCTAATTGGTTTGGAAGTGGGAGAGCTCATCGGTCCTGCTCTTATCCCTTGCATGTTCCCAGAGCAGGTACCAGGAGTGGGTTGCTTGGGCACAACACTGGTCAAAAGTAAAAAATTCCTAGGAAAAGGGATAAATTAATAATTTTTTTATTCAGAAGTAAGTCCTAGAAACCACCTTTTCTATTCAGGTAATAAAACAATTTCAGAATTTCCTGAAAGAATATTTTTAATGGTTGAAAAGGGTGGCAAAAGGTAAAATGAATGTAAAATGAATCAAATATCTGAAAATCAGGCTAAAATTAAATATTTTATCCTAATGGGATAAATTAACTTAATCATAACGAAGTTCATTTTATTTGGCTGTTCTATCAAAATTAGCGCCAAGTATGGTAGGGACTCGTAATTTCCATCCATTGAATAAAATACAACTGTCTTTGCACTGGATATATGTGTTCCACATATTAATAGGAGAGGAGCACTCTAGAATGTGCTAAATGATGCTTTCTGCATATTTGTCCAACTTCATAATCCCCAAGACCTAGCATGTGGCAGTGCCTTGAAAATGTATAGAAGTGGGCAATTTCCAAACATGGATGCGCTAAATGAATTTCTAATTTTCCATCGATGCAACACTCCAACCATTGTTCAGATAAACTGAAATCACTTTGAAACAACAAATTCCCTTAGTAACATGATTTTTTTCTTTCTATGCCACCATTTCAAGCCTCATCATGATCTAAATCGAATTTGACCTTGGGAACCCCCTTTGGACCAATTGTTTTCCAGCTCTTTGTGGTACAACAATTTTTTATCCTTGATCTGATTTCTTGAAAAGGTTAATTGGATTCCGTCAGAACAAAGACTTCACTATTAGGATTCAATATGAATGCTGTTTTAATTTCATAATGCTTTCTGCTTCTTATACTTTTCATAATGCACCTTTCATAATTTCCATCCTTTAAATATAATACAACTGTCTGTGCACTGGGTATATGTGTTTCACATATTAATAGGAAAGGAGCACTCTAGAATGTGCTAAATGATGCTTTCTGCATATTTGTTCAACTTCACAATCCCTAAGTCCTAGCATGTGGCAGTACCTTGAAAATCTATAGAAGTAGGTGGTTTCCAAACAAGGATGCACCGAATAATACTTTCTGCTTGTTTGTCAAATTTTGCCATTCCTAAGCCCAAGGGTGTGGCTCTGACTTAAAAATCTATACAAGGTGGACATCTTTCAAGTAAAGGACCTTCTTTTGCCTTTTTTCTAATTTTCCAACGATGCAACACTCCAACCATTGTTCAGATAAACTGAAATCACTTTGAAACAATAAAATCCCTTAGTAACACAATTTTTCTTTCTATGCCACCATTTCAAGCCTGATCATGACCTAAATCAAATTCGACCTTGGGAACCCCCTTTTGGCCAATGGTTTTCCAGCTTCTTTGTGGTACAACAATTTCTTATCCTTGGTTTGATTTCTTGAAAAGGTCAACTGGATTCCATTAGAACAAGAAGACTTCAGCATTAGGATTTAATATGAATGCTGTTTTAATTTCATAATGGTTTCTGCTTCTTATACTTTTCTGTTATACTCGCAGAATATGAAGGACAATCCCCCATGCAATACTCTATTCATTGGCAATCTTGGTGAGAATACAAATGAGACTGAGCTGCGAGGGCTTTTTAGTGGGTATGTGCATTAGCTTATATCCCTGGACTGAAATGTATTGATATTTTGCTGATAATGTTAGCTGTCATTTTTTCTATTTTCTTTAGTAATTGACATCCATTATAAATTTACTGAATTGGAATTATAGATTCAAATCTTGGTACTTCTTATTATTGAAATTATTATGCAGACAACCCGGTTTCCGACAGATGAAAGTCTTGCGGCAGGAAAGGAGCACAGTTTGTTTTATAGAATATGAGGTATGGAGTCCTTAGACATCCTTAGACAAATAATACCATAAATATAGATAATGAATTAAAGGTTAGTTTATGTGCTTAAATGGTCAGGTTATTCTATTTTGTTTATGTCTATAGTATATACTATATACCATCTTTCTGAACACGTGTCATGTATTTACAAAGCTTACAATCATCATGTTGAAGAGCCTCAACATGAAGTAGAACATAAGCTTGAAACAATATTGGTGCAGTCTAGGTGTTGATAACTTTTGATTGATTATTGTGATCCCTTTTCCTGATTTTTTCAGGATCTACATAGTGCTGCGGCTGTCCACAACAACTTGCAAGGTGCAGTTCTCTCTAGCTCAGAACGAGGTGGCATGAGAATACAATATCCTTTTTACCTTTAAGAATGATTTCATTGTAGTATGAGTAGTTTTCAAACCTTGAAAGTTGGCTAGATAACATATTTGTTTATTCCTTGACATAAACACGTATTCAAAGAATCCCTTTGGAAGAAAGAAAGATTTATCTGGACCTATGCCACATGCAGTCGATGGAACTCCTGGTGCTACTTTATCGGATCTCAATGGTGTATCCTCGTCAGCATCACAGTGATACCGGATTAGGTTGACGGCAACAACATTATGAGGGATGTATTCTACTCTTTAATGCTGCTTTTGAAGCATGAAATTAGAAATCAATGCCATCATCAGCATCATGTTGGTGCATCAGATTGCATCATTGTTAGCTGTTATCATTGATGTTGTCGTCAGCATATCCTCCATTTGTTTTTGCATGAGGTCATTATTTCTATCATTTGTGCCATTATCATCCATAATATAATAGGTAGGATGGTGTATACTGCATCTGTTAGGGGGAATATGGAGATATGCATCGGTCAAGCATGGAGAAAGGCTGAAGAATAATTTTCTATTCGTGGGAGGGGAGGTGCATCAGAATCATATTTGGAGACATTGTGTGCCCTCATCATCCATACAGGAACAATAGTTCTTCATATTGGCATACTGGCATTGGCATTGGCATTAGGACCAAATATTTTTGTAGAAACATCTGCATGCACCATGCAAGATGATCAATCCATATTCATGATGTGCTTGATTATGCAACTTGTTAGCGTCTTGATCATCTACTTCATAGGGTTCAGGATTTTGTTTTATTTGGCTGCTTGCCCAAAATATCTTATTTAGTATATATGCATCTCTTCATACATGGCATTTTCGCATATTTTAAAGATTTATTTACTCACTGTTTATACTGTTTATACACTGTTTTCGCATATTTTAAAGCTTTATTTATACACTGTTTGAATATGCATTTCTTATTGTTATCTTTTGCAAAATAATTTTATAGTGTTTTTTTTAGTAGGTATGTATCACCCTAACTTCAAAGGCTTATTGTAGGATATTTATGCATCTTTTAATATCCACTTATATCATGATAGATCAATTTTTATTGGGGGTGCCTGTTGCAAGTAGCATACTGTACATTTTTATTCATCTCTAAGTCAGACCATTGGTACCAAAATAATGATAGTGGAATACTATGATTGTCCACCTTTTGAAGACAATGCCAAGGAAAGTTGCATCAAGAAAGCTGGAAGTACCTGCAGAGTACAAAATTCCTACGGTAACATATCTATCCGTCTCCAGCTCATTCTAGGCAACATTGTGTCTTGACTCTTGAGTTTTGTATTGTATAAAAAGTAGTGTAGCTGTTCCTCATATTATGGTTTGAATCTAGATTGGCGAGCAAGCTTAGAACCTTCTGCCACCCATTCTATTTATTCTACCGAAGTAAATTTGTATTTACTCTTAATTTTGCATTCTTGTTTATATAATTTCTTTGTACTTTAAGATTTTTTGCAAGACTTTAAGACTTGTGTTAGAAGTGTAAGGCTTTGCCTTTTTCTTTCGGTCTTATTTAATTTATTCTACCTGTTTTTTGTTGTTTTGATTATTTGAGAGGTAGGTTTTCCAGGTCCCATAATATAATGTGGCTTCAGATGATTATTTTTATTATGTTGTGTTTTGCTTTCCTGTTTGAACGTTGAGAATTTGCTTTCCTAAAAAGTCTTGCTTGCGAGCATAATTGTTTATGCTTGCGAGCATAATTGTGTAAGCCTTTGCTTTTTGCTTTCAGACTTGTTTCTTTTCGTCTACCTGGTTTTTGAGTTTTGGTTAATTGAGAGGTAGGTTTCCAGGTAACGTAGTATAATTATAATATGGATTCAGATCAATATTTTGTATGTTATGTTTTGCTTTCCAGTTTTACAGTCTGGCATTTGTTTTTTAACAAAGCTAGCCATCTGTTATCTTTGCTTGCAAAGTATAATTCACATTATTTGTTATATGTAAGTTTCTACTCCTGTGCATGCCATTTTTTGCAGATTTCATTTTGATTTTTCATGGCCAGATTCAGAATGACCCTATATGTTTTACAAGTTTTTATGTGCTTCTAGGTGCACTCTTTTGATTGTGTTTTTTTGCATGCTGAAAATGTTCTTGCATGTCCATTGATGAAAGTCTGACTTTCGTTTTTTGAAAGAAAACTAATGGTACATTTGGCCTTCAGACATTCTGATTCATGAACCAGAATCTTGGAGATCATTCAGCAATATCCACTTTTGTATTAACTACTTGAGAAAGCACATGATGTCCATAAGACTGCGATTCAATGCGTATATGGTGGAATTTAGAAATGTCTTTGACTATTATGCTCTACTGATAATGGTTCAAAATAGGTGACTTGCCAATTAAATATTGAATGCTAGAGATAAATGCACTCTTGTATTATATCTTTGTTCTCAAAGTTTGGTGGTTAGGCTGTTGGTTATGTGTTTCCTCTGTTTATGTTGAATGTTTTAAATGTTAATGGGAAGTGTCACTATCATCTTAAATTTTCAACTATTGAGGAAATTTCATAATTTTAGCACTGTGTCAATTCACAATTAACGATTTAGGAACATACTTTCTTCTAGTCGGAAGGGTTGATTTAGAATGATGCAGTTTTAACATCTTGTTGTATGGATTCATTTTTAATGCTGAATTTATCTACCAGGTTTAGTGTTTGACTTGTGGCATAATAAGATCCAAAGTTCCAAAGTTCCAAAGTTACGGACTCTGCGGGAAAACACATAATAGGAATTTTTATTCTGACCTACTGTAGATTAATAGGTCGTGGCTATGCTAAATGGTTTTGAAGCAGGTTTAGCCAGTGCTTAACTACTCATCTGAACTCCAAATGTAGAAGCCTATTGAGACACTTGAATGAATTAAATTATCCAGGTTAGTGGGACTTTTGTAATTTAGTCTTACACGTATATTAAGGATTTAGTGATGCAGTCAGGCATGCAATATTTTATTTAAATGGAACCTTTCTTTTGAATGTTTGTTTTTGTTCATCACATTTTAATATTAGATTCTGATGTTCTGCTAAATTGGGTTTCTTTTCAATTGAATCATTCCATGTCCACAGCAATTTCTGGTACAACTTAAGTAGGTTTAATAGTAAACTATCCAAAAATTCTGATGATTTGGAAAGTGATATTTTGATTCGGTGTTTGTAGTTTTGAAATTAGCAAACTTCAAATGAAAGCACAAGTTTATCAAATTAGTTTTCTAAGGAGCAAGCATTTACTTGCTTGAGTTTTACCAGGCAAACAATCAATGTGCAGGAGTCTGTTCAAGCTTCACTGCTGTTGAAGTATGCAGTTTTTGGAATGTTTCTATTATTTTCTAGACAATAATGAGCACAAAAAACAAAAGCTATTCCAAGGATATCAGGTAATTTCAATCCAATTGATGGAGCCATTTAACTATGCCCAGTGAATATTTACCTATAATAAAACAGTCTTTTAAATGTTGTTACCTGTCGAATAAGGTAATATTCCTTGAAAATTTGTCAAGTTAATCACTTGTTCATAAAAGATGAATTCTAATGATGTGCTATAGTGAGTTATTTTATGTCTCGTGGAACTGCAGTTCCCAGTCTAGTTTGTATTCAGGTTTTTTCTTGCATTTGAGTTCCAAGCAACCATGAAGATTAGATACCACTGTCAAAAGCGAAAACAGCTTTAATCCTTACAGAAAAAATGATCTGGCCAAATTGATAGGATTATACATGTAAAGACCTCAAACTAGACAAACTAAAAAATGCCCCAACTACGTAATTGACAAGCCACTTTGCGCTAGAGTGTTTATTTGAACTGAGGCTTGAGCATCATCAAGGTTAGGACAGTTGAACTTTATGTTCCGACATCAAATTTACATATGCATGTATTTGTTTATAACTTTATATATGTGCTATATCTAGCCTATAATCCACAAGTTAATAAAAATGAAGAATCTGTATCTGTTCTCATATCTATATATGTATCTGTATCCTGATAACATAGGACTTTGACCCAAAAAATGAGGATAGAAGTATACACAGATCACGAATAATGCTGGCTTTTCCAGAAATGAATAGCAACTTAAACGTCCATGTTAGATGGAATCATTGGACTTGTTATTTACAGATTGTAAGCAGTAGAAACTACTAGGCCTCACAAAAGGCATTGGTGAAGCTGAAATCGGAACCTGTAAGGGTAGAGTTGATGGAATCTAGTTGCATATACTAGTAGGCAAAAACTTTCAGGAGGAGAAACTGTATAATTAATAGAATGTTGGTATAATATAATGAGATCGATTCAGAAAATGAAATCGTTATTGATCTCCATGCTTTCTATACTTTCCTGATGATGGGCAATGGAATTACCTGAAATGTTGGAGCATCAAAATTTCAGTCTTACTCCAAATCATTATGGAAAATATAATGCTGGCTGTCTAAAGTCTTTTGGCAAACCATGGTGTGGGGCAAATTTGACTTTTCAGGTTTGAAAGGTTAGGGTTATAGGGTTATAGTTTTCRTTACGATGAATATACAAGCATGCGATAAATTGTTCACTGTTTTAGTTTGGATATGCAGTTGTATATTTGTGGAAATTTTGTTTTGATTGTTGAGGGAGAGCTTTTCATTTACAATGGTCAGTGTGTTTGGTAAGATGTAAAACCAAGTAAAGTTATGCTCTTGTATTTATCAAGGGTTTCAAAACTCTTCCAAAATTGTCATCATACTTGGCATATAAATAGAGCTTGAAGTCCTGTTAACCCCTAGATTTTCACCCTTGAAAATGTTGAGGCTTAAGAGCCAGCACAAACTATTTTGGCTGGCATTCAGAGATTTTCCTAGAGTTTAGCACTTGTGTGAGTCAGACGTTGGTTCCCATCAGAGACAGGTACATGATCGATATATGGTTGTTTTTGTTTCAGAGTTAGAGCTAGCTTGGTTTCCTATGCATTTGAGAGAGATGTCTACATGCAACAGGTGTCCCTACTTTTTAGGAGACAGTGATTGAGAGACTCAGTCAACAGCTTTGAGCAGTTTTGAGCATACAGGATTCGTCCTTGCATGATTCTTGGCCAGATGGCACTTTTCTGGGTGACATTGCGAGAACTTTCTATTTTTAGGAGGTTGAGCTCTAGGCGTTAGATTGAGATTCTGAGTGTGCAATAGTGATCCTTGAGACATTCTGTGTCTTTTGGACCTTTTCCGGGGTGACACATATGATATTTCTATTTTTAGCCGGTGAAGCACTGGGGCTTGCATGTCGATTGTGATCACATATTTGTGTGTTTATATATGTGCTATATCTAGCCTATAATCCACAAGTTAATAAAAATGAAGAATCTGTATCTGTTCTCATATCTGGATATGTATCTGTATCCTGATAACATAGGACTTTGACCCAAAAAACGAGGATAAAAGTATACACAGAATAGTACTCTTGGCTTTTCCAAAAATGAATAGCAAGTTAAAAGTCCACGTTAGATGGAATCATTGGACTTGTTATTTACAGATTGTAAGCAGTAGAAACTACTAGGCCTGAAAAAAGGCATCGGTGAAGCTGTAATCAGAACCTGTAAGGGTAGACTTGATGGAATCTAGTTGCATATACTAGTAGGCAAAAACTTTCACAAGGAGAAACAGTATAATTAAAGAAATAACAATAGAAAGTTTGTATCATTTAATGAGATCAATTCAGAAAATGAAATCGTTATTGATCTCCATGCTTTCTATCCTTTCCTGATGATGGGCAATGGAATTACCTGAAATGTTGGAGCATCAAAATTTCCGTCTTACTCCAAATCATTATGGACAATATAATGCTTGCTGTCTAAACTGTTTTGGCAAACCATGGTGTGGGGCAAATTTAAATTTTCAGGTTTGAAAGGTTAGGGTTATAGGGTTATAGTTTTCGTTACGATGAATATACAAGCATGCGATAAATTTTTCATTGTTTCAGTTTGGGTATGCAGTTGTATATTTGTGGAAATTTTGTTTTGATTGTTGAGGGAGAGCTTTTCATTTACAATGGTCAGTGTGATTGGTAAGACGTAAAACCAAGTAAAGCTATGCTCTTGTATTTGAGAAGGGTTTCAAAACTCTTCCAAAATTGTCACCATACTTGGCTTGGAAATAGAGCTTTTGGAGGATGCTCTTGTATTTTAGAAGGGTTTCAGAACTTCCAAAATTGTCATCGTACTTGGCATATAGCTAGAGCTTGAGGTCCTGTTAGTCCCTAGATTTTCAGCCTTGAAAATGTTGAGGCTTAAGAGCCAACACACACTATTTTGGCTGACATTCAGAGATTTTCCTAGAGTTTAGCATTTGTGTGAGTCAGAGGTTGGTTCCCATCAGAGACAGGTACATGATCGTGTCATGTCCCCTCCCCTTTGATCCCACCGAAGGAGGGACGTAGTGGCTTAGGGGGCTCCCCATAGGCCATAGTCCCCAACTAAAGGGGAGCCGTGGGGCCTTAATGGACAAAGAGGAAAGCAACTGGTCTAAGTGTGTTCACGGGGCAAAAGCAAGGGGTTAAACGACCCTAACTTAAGGGATAAGCTACCATTGGGTGAAGAAAAGGGTAAAAAGACCTTAACTTGAGGGTTAAGCCTCCTAAAATAAGGAAGGAAGCAAAAATACAAGATCTATATAAAGAAGTGGGAGGCAGATTTGGAAGGACACGACTTGCAGTTCAGGTGATATCTCTGTTCTTTTGGGAGGCACTGCCTCAGTCTG
This sequence comes from Picea engelmannii, assembly GCA_009831015.1. Classification (NCBI taxonomy): domain Eukaryota; kingdom Viridiplantae; phylum Streptophyta; class Pinopsida; order Pinales; family Pinaceae; genus Picea; species Picea engelmannii. Next base: position 276,556 of record ML778424.1, read on the forward strand.
GTTAGAGGGTTGTTTAACCCTGTGTTTGCTGAGTTTCGGTGGGTAAACCTCACCCTAGCTCAGTCTTGTCTGCGCTACATCAGGAGTCATCTTTTGGGGGACTATTGGCTGAAATAAGGTGCGCTGGGAGGGTGCTGGAATATCGTTGCTGAGCTGAGGTGTTTGCCATCCCTCTTTACAGGCCGAAGATCCAGGAGCTGTCGCTTATGATCAGGAGAGGTGCCTAGGTGGGGACCGAAGTCACTAAGGCTACAACGAAGGAGAATTTCAGCTGTCCCAGCCCTGTAAAAGGACGGACCAGACCCTGAAGGAAGACTGAACCTGATCAGTTTGCACAATCTCAGAGAAGAGGCTTTGTTTTTTCATTCAGATGGTTGAGGAGACCACTGGACGGCATTGCTAGGCTGATAAACTCTAGGTTCTATTGAATTTACTGTGATAGAAACCCGTTCAGGTCTAATGGATTTAGGGGTTAGTTGCACAAATTACTATTTTAATACTGTATTTGGACAGCAACCTCATTGAGGGTTTTACTGTTGGTTTATGCTATCACTGGATTGTTTTATTGTTTATTGATTGGTTAAGGGCACAACCCTACTGGTTTGGAAACTGCTTTGGATACTATCATTATTACATGGTACTTTTTCTTGCTGTTATCTCTGTGCAACAATCAAAATCTGAACTGGTTAGGGCAGAATTACTATGGGAAAGGTGCACAGTTAAATTGTTTACCAGCTGGCCAAGTCCCTAGAAAACCTAGGGTTATTACAGTGGTATCAGAGCTGGTGATCTTGCCATCCTGAGGGGTATTCAATGGAAGAAAAATCTGCAGCAGTGAACTGAGGTCAAGGACAACATATTGAGGTTGGAAAGATGAAGACTAAGGAGCTCATGGCTGAAATCTAGTGGGAAGTAGTGGTAGGCAAGTACATGCCCTATTATTTGGAGTATCTAGCACTGGGTAAAGAGTTTTGTGCCGCTATGTCTTTGCGAGACTATTGCACCATAAATCATGGACGCTGGCCCAAAGATTTAGATGAGGATTCCTTCAATGGCACAAGATGAAAATTGAAGGAAGATAAGCAAGAAGAACAAATGGATTTGTTGGTGGCACATGCACAATTCCATGAGGAGCAGCGTACACCCAACCATGTTGAGGAGGTGAGTGTAGAGGACCCAATAGTGGTCTCTGATGAGACTGTTGACACTAGCATCTTGGCAGGGTTTGGTACCAATGATGAGGGGGCAACATCCTGTTCCACTTATGATGACTATGATGATGAGGACACAAAAGCACCTCATGCACCATTAACATTGTCCTATGAAGACCACGACACCAACACCTATGAAAGACAAGTTGATGGCACATACGTTGAGGATGCTCTTGATGATGAGGGTGTGCTAGCACCCAACTATGAAGAGAGCATTCAACTTCTCATCTTGCCTATGACACCCATGATGATCATGAGGGCATGATGGTAGCTGCATATGATGGAGGAGGGGTGTTTGAGAGATTGCTAGGGGACATGGATCCTTGTTCAGTGGAGCCATGTGTGGAGGATGATGTCACGCATGAGCCCCATCCTAGCATTGTATCACCTATTGTGTTGGGTGATGATGATGAGGGGAGCACTCTCATAGATGACAACTCTTATCATTTAGATACGAGTGGACAAAGACCATTGGCACTGCGTGACTTGGAGGATCGCTTGTTGGTGATCGAGGAATGAATCACATAGGTATTGACTAAGACCGATGGAGCTCGTAGATTCCTTGAGGATATTATGCAGAGAGCTCAGATAGATGAGAGACACAATGGAGTGGCAGGTGGAGTCACAAGTGCTCACTTGCACATCGACAAAGAAGCACTAGAGCAGCTAAAGTCAGACTACTTGCTTCTGTTTATGGATAGGGACCTTGCTCTCAATTTTATTGAGGACAAGGCAGGAGAGGATGAGGAGCTTCAATATCAGTTGAGCTTGATACACTCTTCACCACTTGCGACAGAGACTCATCAAATTTGGTAGCCATGATATAGGTAAGCGTGAGTGTCATGCATGATATGAGAGAGGAGCCTCTCGTGACAAGTTCATACGAGGAGTATTTCGAGTTGCTAGTACTCAGGATGAGCCATGACTCCAAGAGTTTGGATTGCGCTCTTAGGGATCATGAGCCCTTTCTTTTGGACCAACCCGCAAGGAAGTATATGTGTCCATGGATTGGGTGGACACGTACATGATCGACATGGACACACTTTGGGATACAGATACAACCATCATCAACAAAGTGTTGGGTTCAATAGTGTGCACATGACACCAGATGGTGCATGGGGACATAGTGGTCTACGACAATATGCAAGTGTCTTCATTCGCACACGGTAGTGGGCAGTGGCGCTTTGTAGAATTCCCACTAGGGAGACCTCTAGACAAGTGCCTTGAGCACGCCCTTGATTTGCGATTACCCAGGATCAAAGAGTGGATGGGTGAGCCTTGGGGCGCTGCATACACCTCGATAGTCGAGCTTCGTCGAGGATGTCAACAGACGAGGATCAAGGAGCTTGATACTCATAGGTTTGTTCCCAGATATCATTAGAGGATCTTGGTCATGCCCTTGGGTTTGACCAACACTTTAGTCACCCTCCAGTCTTGCAGGCAGTTGTTGAGGCATCTTTCGTCGTGGTTTGATGCCCTCAGCAAGACATGGGAGGATTACCAGTGTAAATTGGGTGAGACAAGTAGCCTCGTAGTAGCGACATAGTCCATCCATTAGGACTTGGTGGTCAAGATGCAAGATGCACAAGGGTGTTAAAATATTTGATGTGCTTGTTTTACCATAGACAATATCACAATATTGTCACCCAACCATAGGCACGCAACCACCCCCGAGCACCATAACCTTTGCTAGATAGAATGATTATGGAAGCAACACTAGAACCAACAGATAACCAATAGAGCGTATCTTTCTCCAAAGATAGCTCACCAAACAAAAAGTCCCGAAGCCACAAAACAAGAACAATACTCAGCGACAATAGTTGCAGTTGCAGTTACCAAGAATACTACCAAGAATGTCACCAAGAATACCACCAAGAGACACTAGAAGGTAGGGCACGTATCTTAGGCCAGATAACGCTAGAGAGAGAGACCAAGAACCACCCCAGAAGATCCACCTTACATCCTTGCAGTTGCAGCTCCAAACTTGCGTCATAATTGAGAGAGTGAGTGAGGTGAGTGAGTTCAAATGAGCTAGATTATCTCTTATTTATAGTGGTTCTTGTCACCTGTCTGGGTCGACTTGTCCTTTTAGAGGCTAATACTTTAATATTAATTCTTTTACTGAGCCGACTTATCTTCTAGGGTTTTTACACATCTGTTTAAGGTTTCTCTTGCTTCTGGAATATTCTATTCTAGCCAAAGGTTACACATGGAGGTTAATACTTCCTGCAACTACCATAATATCAACAAAGGGCAGTCCCAGACTCCATTGGGGCGGTGCACACCATTTTCAGCAACATGCATTGGGAGAAGTGGACTTCCAATGCGATGGCGGGACCTAGGCATTCATCCAAATGATGGATTGCTTCAAATGAGATTGACGACTGACAACGCAAAGGTAGCGATTGGTCTGCATCATTGTGGGGATGAGGTAAGGGGAGTTGTGGAGTTTTGCTTTTCCCTCACGATAGCCCTGATCGAGGATAGCCATGGATTGGCAGATGTTGACTTCACTGAGATATCTTGGCCGAGTATGGTCTATGATAAGGGGTTCTAGGAGAAGAGAGCACAATCTAAGCATGGTGATTGGAGGGATGCATCATCAACACGATGGTTCCTCTCTGCGATTGTCATGGGACCCTGAGATTGCAGTTGTTGATAGCTCGACAACTGACACAGATGGGATGGCCAATTTTTGTTCTCCAGAGTACACTCTTGGGTGCGTATGATTGGTTGCTTGGAGAAGTGGTCTTTTGAGGAGTTGATTGAGCCTTGATAATTTATGATTGCTTGGCTCATCCGAGATAGTTTGGCAGGTTTTTATGTGAGGATATTCCAGATTAGTGCTATGAGTAGAGGGTGCTTCGCACCACACAGGGTAGTTTGGGACGCTGTTGACTTCACCAATTATGAGTAGGTCCGAGAGGGTTTTGCATGGAGGGACTTCGCAGACGTCGTGTCACGACATATGGTGGAGTGTGCGACTTGGCAACAGAGCAGGTAGGGGCACACTCTTCAAGCTAGGTTGATATAACCCTTGCCCATTCTAGGAGAAGGATGAGGAAGCATGTGGACATATTGCATCACAGACTCACTCGGGGTGTAGAGCATGTTAATTGACCAACCAACAGAGCTCAAACACTTTTTGGTGATCTCATGG
>ML778424.1:281921-292948 GCA_009831015.1 Picea engelmannii
TTTTGGGGGACTATAGGCTGAAATAAGGTGCGTTGGGAGGGTGTTGGAATATCTTTTATGAGCTGAGGTGTTTGCCATCCCTCTTTACAGGCCGAAGATCCAAGAGTTGTTGCTTATGATTAGGAGAGGTGCCTGGGTGGGGACCGAAGTCACTAAGGCTACAACAAAGGAGAATTTCTGCTGTCTCAGCCCTGTAAAAGGACAGACCAGACCCTGCAGGAGGATCAAACCTTATCAATTTGCCCAATCTTAGAGAAGATGCCGTGTTTACATTCAGATGGTTGAGGAGACTACTGGATGATATTGCTAGGTTGATAAACTCCATGTTTTATTGAATTTAATGTGATATAAACCAGTTCAGGTCTAGTGGATTTAGGGGTTAGTTGTTGCACAAATTACTATTTTAATACTGTATTTGGACAGCAGCCTCGTTGAGGGTTTTACTGTTGGTTTATGCCACTGCTAGATTGTTTTAACGTTTATTGATTGGTTAAAGGGAAAAACCCTACTGCTTTGGAAACTGCTTTGGATATTGTCTTATCACATGGTACTTTTTCTTACTGTTATCTCTATGCAACAATCAAAATCTGAACTGGTTAGGGCAGAATTACTATGGGAAAGGTGCACAATTAAATTGTTTACCAGATGGCCAAGTCCCTAGAAAACCTAGGGTTATTACAGATCGATATATGGTTGTTTTTGTTTTAGAGTTAGAGCTAGCTTGGTTTCCTATGCATTTGAGAGATGTCTATATACAAGAGGTGTCCTTACTTTTTAGGAGATAGTGATTGAGAGACTCAGTCGACAACTTTGAGCAGTTTTGAGTATACATGGTTGGTCCTTGCATGATTCTGGGTCAGATGACACTTTTTCGGGTGACATGCGAGAACTTTCTATTTTTAGGAGGTTGAGCTCCAGGCCTCAGATTGATATTTCGAGTGTGCTGTGGTGATATCCTTGAGACATTCCGAGTCTTTTGGACCTTTTTCGGGTGACATGCATGATATTTCTTTTTTTTTTAGCAGGTGAAGCATCGAGGCTCGCATGTTGATTGTGATCACATATTTGGAACCCTCTCGGAAAATCGAATTCGATGAGTATGATATCATTGGCATGCGAGCATATTCTAGTTTTAGCAGTGCTTATTTTTAGATAGTTGACACATGGCGGTCTTCTCCTAGTCATCCTGGATGTTTTTGACAGCTTCTTTAAATTTAGGAGTTCGATCCTATTTTTAGCAGTGTTTATTTATATCAGAGATGGGTGTCTCTAGAGGTGACAAGTGGCATGGTTAGATTCCAACATTTGGTAGAGTTTTAGTATATGATGTGGCATCTACATGACATTAATTAAAGAGGGGCATATTTTCCAAGGCAAAACATTAAATGAGAATTCAAAAGTGAAGAGGTGATGCATAGGTGAGGTGACAATCCATGGAGATGATTTAGTCAATTAAGACTTAATTTTTTCACTGAGTTTTTCACTCACCATAATTTCACTTTTCTTGCATTAATTTCTCCAAATTCCCCTTAATTTTCTCTTAAATGCCAATTTCTTAAAAAATAGGGAAATCCCTAAAAAATAGGGCGAATTTCGTCCTTGTCTAGGCCAATTTCGTCCTTGTCTAACTCATGATTTACTTGGCCAGATTTGTAGTTTAGACATGCGTTGGATTTCTAATTTTATCCTCCATGCATCCTAACCTTTCTTAAAAACCCAAACACATTGCTTCATAGTCATTATCTCCCTTCCTTTCCCTCAAGTGCACCCTCTCACTCTCCCTTCTCCCTCAAACGTGGGGGCGTTTTTTTTTCTTTGGGAGCTCATTCCGTCTCTTTGAATGCGTCGTGTATCTTTTTAAATCCTATTCCTAAGCATTCTACTCCACATGTGTGCCTATCTAGACCTTATATCTCACACATGGGCTCTAAATTTCTCACTTTAATCTTCCTATTGTGTGCCCTCCCTAAAAATAGGGTGCATCTCTCTCTCTCTCTTATGTGCATTGGTTCCTCCCTTTCACTGATTAATTGCAACCTCCCTTTTAGCATGTGCATAGCCTACTTCCTAACCTCTACTCTTCTCACTCCCTAATTCCTTTTTCCTTAGACTCCTCTCCTATTCTCACACTCCCATGCACATTTCTCAAGGTTTCTAGTGTGCAATTCCTTTTCTCTCTTTTACAATGCCTTTTACTTAGCGTTTTCTATCCCATGTGGAGAGTTGACTCATTATTTCACTCTAACTTACACCATGCACATGTTTCCTCACTCTTTCATCCCTCCTCATGCACATATATTCCCTATTCCACCTCCCATACGACTCCTCCCTCTCTTCCTTGGAAAGTGCACCCATGGTTCTTTGTATTGGATGATTCACATTGGTTTATGGTCAGATTTTTGCAACAACAACATACTATTATTCCTCTCTCTCTCTCTCTCTCTCTCTCTCTCTCTCTCTCTCTCTCTCTCATTCTCTACGTTAGCTACGCTCTCTTTGAGCAAGGACAATCTTTGTATCGGTTGTGGACTTGTTGATTGTGGTGCTGTTAATTCTCTTTGGCAAGCCTACAGTAAAGAAGTTGTGTTTGTTTCCGAACATCCCTTCTTGTTGGTACTTTGTTTAATTTTTGCAATTAGATTAGTAGTTCATGCTACTCATTGTGATATCAAGATATCTTTTGAGTCGTTTCTCTTTTTTCTTTTATTTCTCTTGTGCTAACCTTGCGGGATCCCTCCAAGGTACAAAAACTTTCTTTTACCCCCTTCTTGGGCAGTTTTAACACGTTTGTCCAAGACATATCAACTATTGTTTTTTGTCACTTTTTGCAAGAAATCAAACTTTAAGACAACATAAAAGTACCGTAGGGACTCTCCCCTCCGAGGCTGGCAAGCACCAACCCAAACGAAGAGGGGTCTAGCTCGTGACAATTTGGGGCTTTTCTCCTTTAATTAACCGCTCCTTTATTGTTGTTTTTTTCGTTATATCAACTCAATTGGAGTGGAAAAAGTGTGCTAACAAATTGGTGTGTCGGGGAATGCAAACCTTGGTAACAACGACATCGGTGAGTTTCTACTTTAATTGATTTATTTTTTCTAACTCACCTCGTGACTCCACATGATACATGGACGACTCCACTTGAGAACTTACCCAAGAAGATCATCTAATTTCGGTTCCCTCACAAGGTCTAGTTCTGAGCTTGAGCGAACTCTAACATCTTTTCTCAGAACAAGACTACTCCTCTTAATGTTGGTAAGCATATTGAGTTTTTGGTAAGTTCTTTTCGAAGAGCACTATGGTGAGTGTAACTTTGACATCTTCATCTTTGGTTTTATTTTCATCTCAATCTAGTAGTAGGTTAACAACTATGCTTTTTTCTATCTGCGATTAACAATATGTCCGCGATTGTAAGACCACTAGGAAGGTGGAGATTCTCTGCTTTTGACCCACTAAGTTTTGTTGCATTTCCAGAGTATCGTCATGACTTACCTGCACGTAAATATCTTAAATGCATATCTTTGTTTGCAGGGAGGTTGGGAGAACCAATTGAGGATCACTTCACTGCTTTTTCAAAATTGCTGGATGATTTTGAGGTGGAACATGAGGATGTGGCGATGAGGATGTTTGTGTTGACCCACTAGGGGGAGGCACAGACATGGTACAAATCCATTCCTGATGCCTCCATTGATGGATGGGATTCGTTCCAAGAGAAGTTCACTCAAAGATGGGCGAAAAAACATGAAAACTTTTCCTTAATTAATGCATTTGATAATATTAAAAAGAATGGGGATGAGACTGTCACTGATTGGAATGCTCGTTTTTCAAAGACATCATAAAATCCATACTACTATAAGGCCTAATGCTGCTTATGCCTTTTTTTTTTAATCTTTAGAGGCATTTAATGGAATTTTTTGTATTTTTCTCATGAGTAAGGAATCTCAAAATCTGTAGTAGGCCCAGGCTGCTCCTATTAAGTTTGAAGGACATTTTATTGCAGCGTACGATTTCATTTCGATCCATGAATTTCAACTATCGATTGTTAAGACAATGTATGAGGTCCTTGTTACTAATGACGAATCACAACTTCCACTATGTCAGGTTCCTAGAGATGATCAAGATGATGGTCCCTTAGGCTTAGATGATTAAGAACTAGAAGCTGCACCACTTGAGTCATATGTAGAGTTCCATGAAGATGAAGGTGAAGATTTGAACACTCAAGAATGTTCATTGGTTCCTTCGTCTAGCGTTGATGAAAAATTTCAAGAGGAGGAACCACAAGTTAACTAAGTAGAAATAAGTCAACACGAGGCTTCATCCTTGCCTATCATAGCAGTGGTTCATGAACATTTTGATTAGATACCATTACAACATGAAGAACCACTTTTGGTTTTATCAGAGTATGATGTCCCTTACACTTTGCCTATGATTTCACACCCTGAGGTTGTTATTCAAGATCATGAGATTGATTAGGAGGGCTTGGATATCAAGGTTCATCATGCCTCAGTTGAGCTAAGGATGATGGAGGTATTTCAATAGGTAGATTCTAAGAGTTTTGGCTCTCATGCATTCATGCTTATTAATATTGAAATATCATGTTTGAGATCCCAACCAACAACCTTCAACTATGCTTTCACTAGCAAATACGTTAAGGCATCTTTGGGTCACACGAGATTTCACGATTGGTCCCCTTGGAAAGTTGACTTTGTTGATATTTCATGTTGCATTGATCGTTTCGCTGCATGGTTACATTGGTCCTTTGAGTATGATGATTTGATCGTGGCAACTTTGAGGTAAATTTTTTTGGGCAAAGGGTAGTTTTCTTTCCCTTCCACATTGTCATTTACTGTTTCCTTCTTGCTGATTTTTACAGTTTTAGGACAACAATTTACTGTCCTTTGCAAGTGTCTTTCCTTTCAATATTTACTTTCCAACTTTTGCTTTAAATTTCACTTATTTTTGCCAATTTATATCAACATGGGGTTGTGTCTTGTGTCTTTTCTTTCATGAATAATGGTTGTTCACTAGTGTTATTCTCGGGTCAAAATTTGAATGTCTATCTTTCACATGTTGAGCCTTTGTGTATATCATTAGAGTGAGCCTGGATGAGGGTCTCGCTTGTTCATTGTTCCCAATTTTTTGAACCTTTAGGATGGGTAGTTTGATGAGACGAGAGTCTCGAGTAATCTGATGTATTGTCTCCTCATTTCTTATCATTGAGTCTTTTGCTTTGAGTCAGTAGTCTCCCTCTCCAGCGATATGGGTATGGTACTTGGTTTTTTCATCTTATATATTCTTGAATTATCACTTTGCGTTGAGGGAAGAGAGACATCATTGCTCTTCTTTTCAGCAAGCCATCTTGTATCGACTCCGACTCATTATCTGTGGATGCCCCAAAAGTAGAGCACCTTGATACCCGTTATCCTCATTGGCGGTTATCTCGCATCCAACAAGGTTGATTATCATTGGGCCTTGATTGGATGATCCTTGTCATTGTTCGACCTCAAAGCATCTCTCACAATGACAGATTGTGCTCGTACCTTAGGACCCATTGTCGTTATTGGTGGTGTTCCTTTGCACTTAGGTGTTTACATTATTGACATACGATTAAGTGACTCTCTCCCTTGTGTCGACATCAACACATTTACCACAGGGAGGAGTGTACATATTGGGTGGTAGCAGGTAGCGGATTTGAATGGGATCCCTTGTGTTTCAGTGGGAGGCTTATATTGATTTGACCCCATGGCCCATTGGACAAGCTTTGATATCGCATGCCAACTTACATTGTTTTCTTGGTCAACCTCCAGGGCCTTCTCTTCTTCCGCAAATACAAGGATATTTTTGGTACATATCTTTTCAAAGTCTCACAAAGCATCATTGATACATCTTATAGAGTTCTCACAGAGCATCAATTAAGTTTTACAGGCACAAAGATTCAAATGGTTCTCGCCATCCAACATGGGGATCTTGTCCCCTTGAGTCACCATTGTTAACCCCTAGATTTTCACTCTTGAAAATCTTGAGGGTTAAGAGCCATCATTTACTATTTTGGCTGACATTTAGAGATTTTCCTAGAGTTAAGCACTTGCATGAGTTAGAGGCTGAAAATCTTGAGGGTTAAGAGCCATCATGCACTATTTTGGCTGACATTTAGAGATTTTCCCAGAGTTAAGCACTTGCGTGAGTCAGAGGTTGTTTCCCATCAAAGACATGTACATGATCGATATATGGTTGTTCTTGTTTCAGAGTTAGAGCTAGCTTGGTTTCCTATGCATTTGAGAGAGCTATCTACATGCAACAAATGTTCCTACTTTTTAGGAGATAGTGATTGAGAGACTCAATTGACGATTTTGAGCAGTTTTGAGCACATAAGGTTTGGTGCTTGCATGATTCTGGGCTCGATGGGGCTTTTCCGAACGACATGCGAGGAACTGTTTATTTTTAGGAGGTTCAGTTTCGTGCCTCAAATTGAGATTCTGAGTGTGCAGTAGTGATTCTTGAGACATTCAGAGTCTTTTGGACGTTTTCCATGTGACATGCGTGATATATCTATTTGTAGCAGGTGAAGCACCATGCATCGCATGTCGATTTTGATCGCATATTTGGAATCCTCTCAAAAAATCGAATCCAATGAGTATGATATCATCGACATGCGAGCATATTCTATTTTTAGTAGTGTCTATTAGACAGTTGACACATGGTGGTGTTCTCCTCGTCATCCTCGATGTTTTTGATAGTTTCCCAAATTTTAGGAACCAAACCTTGTTTTTAGCAGTCTATTTATAATAGGGGTGGGTGGCTCCAGAGGTGACAAGTGGCTAGGTCAAATTTCGACATTTGGCAAAGCTTTAGTATATGACGTGGCATCTACATGGCATTAATTAAAAAGGGGTGCATTTTCCACGGTAAAGCATTAAATGAGAATTAAATCAAGTGAAGAGGTGGCACATAGGTGAGGTGGCAATCCATGGAGATGATTTACCAATCAAAGCTTAATTTTTTCACTGACCTTCTCACTCACCATAACTTCACTTTCCATGCATTAATTTGTGCAAATTCCCCTTAATTTGCTCTTAAACCCTAATTTTCTAAAAAATAGGGAAATTACTAAAAAATAGGGTGAATTTCCTCCTTGGCTAATTCATGATTTACTTGGCCAAATTTGGAGTTTAGACATGCGTTGGATTTCTAATTTTATCCTCCATGCATCTTAACCCTTCTTAAACACCCAAACACATTGCTTCATGCTCATTTCTCCCTTCCTTTTCCTCAAGTGCGCCCTCTCACTCTCCCTTCTCCCTCACATGTGTGGTCATTTTTTTCTTTGGGTGCTCACTCCTCTTTGCATGCACCGTGTATCTTTCCAAATCACATTCCTAAGCATTCTAATTCACATGTGCACCTATCTAGAGCTTAGATCTCACACATGGGCTCTAAATTTCTTACTTTACTCTTCCTCTCTCTCTCTTATGTGCATTGGTTCCTCCCTTTCACTCATTAATTGCAACCTCCCTTTTAGCATGCACATAACCTATTTCGTAACTTCTACTTTTCTCTCTCTAATTCCTATTTTCCTCACACTCCTCTCCCATTCTCACACTCACATGCACATTCCTCAAGGTTTCTAGTGCACAACTCCTTTTCTCTCTCCTTTTTACAACGCCTTTTACTTAGCCTTTTGTATCCTATGTGGAGAGTTGACTCATTCTCTCACTCTAACTTACCCTATGTGCATGTTTCCTCACTCTTTCATCCCTCCTCATGCACATATCCTCCCTAATCCACCTCCCACGCGACTCCTCCCTCTCTTCCTTGGAAAGTGCGCCCATGGTTCTATATATTGGATGATTCACATTGGTTTATGGTCAGATTTTTGTAGCAACAACATACTTTTATTCTTTTCTCTATCTCATTCTCTAGTTTAACGACTCTCTTTGAGCAAGGATTGTTATTGTATCGATTGTGGACTTGTTGATTGTGACACAATCAACCCTTTGGGAAGCCTACAATAAAGAAGTGTGTTTTTTTTTTGAACCTTTCTTCTTGTTGGTACTTGTTTAATTTTTGCAATTAGATTAGTAGTTCATGCTACTCATTTTGATATTAAGCTATCTTTTGAGTAGTTTCTCTTCTATTTTTCTCAAATTTTCTTGTGCTAACCCTGTAGGTTTTCTCCGAGTTACAAAAACTATATTTTCTTGACATCTTGGGCAGTTTTAACATGCCGTCCAAGACATGTCAATCGTTGTTTTTGTCACTTTTTGCATAAATTAGACTTTAAGACATCAATAAAGTACCTTAGGGACTCCCCCCTGAAGATGGCAAGCACCAACCCGAACAGAGAGAGGTGTAGCTTGTGACAATTTCGGTCTTTTCTCCTTTAGTTAGCCTCTCTTTCGTCGTCGTTTTTTCTGTTATATCAGCTCAATTGGAGGGTGAAAAAGTGTGCTAACAGGTCCAACTCATTTTTCATTTGTCAGTATCAATTATCTCCTTGCTATTTGAAATTGCTTAGAAGTATGAGTTGATTTTAGAGTTTAGATTTCATTTGAGAAAGCTTTTTGTAACGACCCCATCGTTACGACTACAAGCAAAGCAGAAAGTGCAATTTTTTTTTTTAAACAGGACGACAACAACGATTATAGCTAAACAACACATCTGACAACGAGCACCCGCCCGCTGAACATGCAACATACGACTACGACTCCACGCATTGGCACAAGAGCAAGTGGGCGAACCATGCATAAAACAACAAGGAGAAACGACTACCTCCCCGACGCAAACAAGACCACGCTTACAAGCTAAGGGACAACACCCCCCTCCCGACACAACGACATTGACGACCAATGACTAGAACCTCAAGGCGTGCGAACCAAACGCATGAAGGCGTTACAACTTAAGCGCTAACAACAAGTTACATCGATCAACAACACCCACACAGAAGGCACCGACCTCGACCAAGTTATCCTTAGCCGTTATCCCTTTGGGCGCGCGATGATCCCCTCATCAGGAATCATGTCGTCCCGAGGTGATAGGCATGACTATAACATTGGCGCGACACATCCTATCTGGACCAAGGACTTTAGATAATTCAGACGTGCTAGGAGCCGAATACTGACAAGAAGGCTACACCCATACCCCAAGCAACATGTCGACAAGACGCAAGATGACTACAATCAAAGGAAAAGCTCAAGCTAATGCCGGACTCCGCTAACAATCCATCCAATAACTGATAAGCCAGATGTCTAAGTGCGAAGGTCGAATTGTTACCAAGCTACTAAGGTCATAAATGTTATCATAATGCACACTAAGAAAGACACTTAATCAAATCAAATACGCTTATCAACGATTATAAACTATCCATTAAAATAAGTGAACTACTTAACATTTTAAAAGTGCTCCACGCTCCTTATAAAAAAAATAATCGACATTATTGTCTAAAATGGGTAATCTTGAATGTGATCGATGTTTATAATTAATGCCACTTCAATGCTATCTTTACTGCCATTTATGCTGTTATGCGGTTATAAATAAAAGCCATTTGACATTATTCAATGCAATTTTAATGCTATCTTGCTGTTTATAAATAATTGTCACCTCGATGTTATTCAATGAGATTTAATGCTATTATTAAACGCTATCCAACAACAATAATTATTAATGCTAATTAATAACAGAAGAACGTTGTCCATAAACAAATTGCCATGCTATCGCTGGCATAAGGATAACATAACCCAATAATACATGCTAAGAATAATGATAACAATGATACATGCTGTAATAAAGCTAAGCTAACAATGATAACAATAATACACGCTGTAATAACGCTAAGTTAACAAGAGGTCGCTGCACAATAATACAAGATAACTCTATATAGTAAAATCACATTATACCAATCGCTTAACCATGCCATACAAATCAAGCTATACAGTACAAGAAGAGTCACTGAATCCAGCTATGCGCCAAAACGTTTCAGAGTAATCAAATCGCAATCAAGTACAGGCAAAGGGCAGAGTGGTCAATGACAAGGTTGGCAAAAAGACAAAAAGATGCAGAGATAAATTGGTTGCCACCTCTAGACAAAAATCACCATGAAGATGCAGAGATAAGTGGCAAGTCGTAGAGATTAATAAATACAAGAAGACAGAGATAATAAAGACACGAAGACGCAAAATCGCAGAGATTAATAAAGATTAATGGCAAAGATTAATCACAGAGGTTAATGGCAAAATCATAGAGATTAATAAAGATTAATGGCAGAGATTAATCACAGAGGTTAATGGCAAATAGCAGGGGTTAATAATGATTAAGGGCAGAGATTAATGGTCAAAATCGTAGAGGTTAAATGGAAAAATCGCAGAGATTAGTAAAGATTAATGGCCAAAATTGCAGAGGTTAGTGGCAAAATCGCAGAGATCAGTAAAGGTTAACGACAGAGATTAATCACAGAGATTAATGGCAAATTCTTAGAGGTTAACAAGCATCGAACGACAGCCTTAACAAGTGGCAAATCGCCAGGTGACAAGCAACGATTGCTGTCCCAAAAAAATTAGCAAATCACAATCTTAACAATTGGCAAAATCGCCAGGTAACAATTGGCAAAATCGCAGTCTGAACAAGCAACAATTGCTGTCTTAACAAGTGTCAATCGCAATGTATTTCAATGAAATTTCGTAGTGGTTTAGGTGTAACAAGAAGCATGCATTCAAGGAAAAATTCTCGATGTGTCTCAAGGCACAACCTTACGGTTATTCAAAGTCACAATGTAAAGGCTATCAATCAAGTGTTCAACGCAGACTAAAATCGTCTTCAAATAAACTAAGGTATCATTAACTATTATGGTATAATTGTATGGTATCATTAACTATTATGGTAGAATTGTAAAGGTCTAATTCTTTAATATGTTTTCTCTATTATTCCCGTCACCCACACCCTCATATAGGTAATATGTTTTCTCTGTTATTCTCCCCACCCGCACCCTCATATGGGTGGGAGGGTGGAGATGGAGAGAATAATAGAGAAAACATATT
>ML778424.1:294328-315305 GCA_009831015.1 Picea engelmannii
TAGTCCTTAATGAAGATCACAATATAAATGTTGACATACTATATTTTCGTTCAAGAATAATCAACGATACAAATATAGCAAAATCACACAAGTAGAGTAGATTGTTTAAAGGTGTCCTTGGCAAAAAATGAATGAGTTCACTTCAATGAGATGATCCAAATGAGGATTTTATCTTTGTATTTGTACACATCCTTTAGGGATAGGGCGCTAGCCTAGGAGGGTGACTAGGTCGACTTTGTCAAATATAGAAAGTATACTAAATGGTAGCAAAATCACACAAGTAGAGTAGATTGTTTAAATGTGTCCTTGGCAAAAAATGAATGAGTTCACTTCAATGAGATGATCCAAACGAGGGTTTTATCTTTGTATTTGTACACATCCTTTAGGGATAGGGTGCTAGCCTAGGAGGGTGACTAGGTCGACTTTGTCAAATATATAAAGTATACTAAATGGGTTAGTTAGGTGCCCATATGCAAGCTCCATAAAGCTAAAGTTAATGCAACGGATTGGCACACCATTTCAACTGAAGAGTAACCACATGATATCAACTGCCCACTAGCCCCTCGCTTTATTAAAACATGTAGCCAAGGAGAGAAGACAATACAATATTTATTGATCCTCTTATAATGTTGCTCACTAATATCAATATGTGTCTATAAACTCGCGAATGTGGGCTCTAGAAGATATTTGTTTTAGATAACAAAATGTTGATTAACGGAAGGGACAAAGATCAACAAAGGTTGTCCTTAAGCATGAAGGTGATGAATGTAATGCATCAAAATATAAATGTGTCTGGGCTTTTGATGATTCGTGAGATTGCAAATAAACTCATTGGTACTTGGATTGTTGCAAAATAAGTTGGAAGGTCATTGAGGTATTTGATTAAGTATCCTCCATATGTAGGCAATATACTTCTTGACATGCATTGCACTAGGATATTTGACTTCATTGGAGTAGAGACCCATACTTTGCTGCATCTTGGAGCACCAACAAATCAGTTCAAAGCCAAGAGAATGAGTATAATGAGTTAGAGGGTTGCTCCTTAAGATCACTTGCCTAATCTGCATTAGAAAAATTAAGCAGATGAACGCTAGTGCCAATTGAGTAGAGAATGCCGATTTGAGGGGTGTGCCTAAGGCAAGACAAGATATGTTGTGCAAGTTGTCAATGACTTTCACAAGGTTTAGGCATGCAGGGGAACTCATACCAAATGCAAAGGGGATATCTGGTTGAGAATGTGTGAGATAAAACACATTGTCGAGTAAAGGTAAATAAAGTGATCAATCAAACATTGGTGAAGGGCACTTGGCTTGAAAATTCATCCTTGAAGCTCTAGGAGTATGAAGTGGCCTATAATTTTCCATCCCAAAGTGATGCAAGATAACTAGGGTGTAAAGAGGTTGAGAAGGTAGTGTTAGCAGAGGTTTGAGAAATCTGAAGTTTCATAAAAGAATGAAGCAACACTAATTAAGTGATCTCAAAAGAGTCATTAGGTTGTTGCTTAATGTCATTGATCATTGTTGTGGAATGACCAAAGAAAATTAGATCACAAGGTGCTTAGGACACGTCAAATGTGTTACAAATGTTATGCCCAAGTTTTGTTGATGATAAGGCAAGTATCTGAATATACATCCACAAAAGAATTTGTGAACGATTGTAAGATGTTGTCCATCATCCTCATGAATGTTGTTGGAGCATTAATCAAGCCAAAACACATGACCAACCACTCAAAATACCCTTTTTAGACATGAAGATTGTCTTCCATATATCAATTTACTTAATTGGTATTTGGTGGTAGCTTGAGTTCATATCAATCTCATTGAAAAGCTTGGTGCCTTTGAGTCGATCAAGAAAATTGCCAATTTGGGGAATTGGATACGGGTTTTCAATGTGATTTTGTTTAGTGTTCTGTAACCAATATAGAGGTTTTCAATGTGATTTTGTTTAGTGTTCTGTAACCAATATAGAGTCATCATGTTCCATCCTTCTTCTGAACAAACCGTCAGTTGGCCCTCCTCAAGGTGAGGAGGTGGATTGCATATGTCTCTTTCAAATGAGCTCTTGAATTTGACGTTTGATCTCTTCCTTCTCTAGAAGGGAGCGTCTATGCAATATGGAATTAGGTAAAAGAGTGCCATATATCAAATTAGTTGAATGCTTCACCTGGCAGTGCAGAGGCACCTTTGTTGGTGAAGCAAAATGTCTTTGTATTCTTCCACCATATTGCCCACCTTCCATTGTGTATAGACGTTGTGTAGAGGCCATGGTGGTCACAATGATCTTTTGTTCGCTACTTGATCAAATCATGAAGGGGAAAAATCTCTTGATTTGAGAGATTACCTTCTTGGAGTGCTTCACTAAGATAAAGGAAGTTGTTGTGGTCAAAACTACATATAGTACTCTATAATGTTGACTCCCCAAAAGTAACACTGACACTATGGGGCCTAGACTCGCAAACAACATGATGCTTCCACACATAGGTTTGTCCTAAAATAATACCACAAATTTAAAGTGGGGAACATCGCATGGTACCTCGTATTTGAAGGGCTTGATGTCATATGGTAGGGGACATTGCCCATTGATGCAAAAGTCTCGTCCTTGGGTCAACCAACTGATGGTGTATGGCATAGGGTGTGGCATTGTTGGTAACTTCAACCACTTGATGACTTGAATTGAGGTCATGTTCTTGTGGCTATCATTGTTAACAATAAAATGTCTAATTGATGATATAAGCTGTATAAAACATTGCATCCCCCTAGAATTTAAGCTCCATCTATCGAGAATACAATGTACAAGGATCCATTTACACCATATCTCTACTGTGATGCGTCACTTGATATTGCTGAGGATTGTTTTTTGCCAAACAATAACATGAGATGTGAAAAATGTGTGAAAGTTATCACCAAAATGTTCATCTCCTTGATCCATGTTGATATATTTGATCTTATAATTGCTTTAATTTTCCACTTGCTTGCATGGGGGTTTGTACTTTGACTTATGGATGTTTGGGTTGATGAGTGATCATGTAGTTGTGGTGGACTCAAAGGTACATATAGCTTAGGAGGTGCCTTGGAGGCCTTTGGAGGAGCGTTGGACCTTGCTTGAGGATATTTAAACTTGGAGCACTACATACATAAATTATTAACTAGTAAATAAATACATATTGATAAAAGTAATACATAGATAAGGAGAAACATAATAAAGTAAATGAATTAATAATTTAATTAAGATATATACCTTTTCATGAAGAGGTACCAAGGTACCCCCATTAAGACTATTTAGTTGAAGATTTTTCATTGTAACCCATCTTATTATTCAATCATCTTATATATTCATATTTATTGCTTCACATTTTGAGAAGAAGTCAACATTGAGCTTATTCACTCTAGTTGGTATCAAAGCATTGTGTTGATCAAGTTGATAGTGGTGCACTGCCATACTAGTAGTGTGAATTCGTCATAGCTTCACATCACGTCATTGTTGTACTAGTCATACGCCACATCCTCACTGCATTAGGTTTCACATTCAATTGTCGTCATGTAGATCCGTATCAACTATAGAGGTTTGTACTAGTCCAACAAGTTTGTAGATAAAGGTAAAATTGATTAAAGACCCATAAATTAATAAGTCAAAGAATACAAGGATTTGGCAACGAAAAAAACAAGGACCAATGATGAGACAAATAAGGAATCACAAAGCCACAAGGAAGAAAGGATTTCTCTTAAATTTCACCTTGATAGCATGGAGATGTAACAAGGAGATTTAAAAGTAATGCTAAAAGGAAATGAAGATAGGTTGGAGAGAATAGACAATGCCTTACATGATTTAACTATTACAAGAGAAAAGAGAGAGATACGATAAATAAAAAAAAATGAAATTATGTTCAACAAGATAGTGACAAAATTGAACATAAACGTTCTAGACCCAAACCTAGATCAAGAAGTATGGGAATTGTTTCTCTGGTACACATGATTCAAGATTCAAATGGAGACTACGAAAAGATTAAAAAAAAGTTATTGAAATATGATGGAGAAGGCCATAGAGGTGCCGAAATCCGGGTCAACAAAATGAATGGTATTTTTGAGTCAAATCCCTTGCCTAAAGAAAGGGAAAAAATTAAGACAACGCCAAATAATTTGGAAGGAGAAGTCTACAATTGGTTTTTATGGTGGTCCATGGAATGTAACGCTTGCTCTTTCCAATGATAAAACTTCACTGCTAAATTATTAAAAAAGTTTTATGAAAAAGAAGAAAATGACATTTACACCAAGTTCACTAATTTAAGGTAAAACATAAATATAAACGACTATACACATGAATGTGAAGTTTTGGAAACAACACAAATTGGTTTTATAGATGTACAATTGTTGAAAATGTACACCGTTGGGTTGAAGGATCACATTAATAGTGAAATAAAACTATAGAGACCCAAAACTACCGAAGAGGTTAGATAAGAAACCAAATTAATTGAACAAAAAATAAGGTCAATGGTCATTTACATGGCCATTGACGAGGTGTGCATATTATTCCTAGTTGTTTGGTGTCACTTTACACTCTTTCACTTATTTTGTCAACCCATGGTTCAGTTTGTGCTTGTGAGACACTGAGTGCAGTGTACAAAAAAACAAGGCTTTTACCGTGTTATGCAAATTAACCAAAATGAATCAACTAAACTAAGTCATGCATAAATCATAAATGATGGAGTCATAATCCTTTCTGTTATCACTCCAGGGGTCTCTTCAGGTTGTAGATCAAGAGAGCCTGATAACTTTATCAGAATGCTTAAAGATGTATGTAGAAAATGGATTAAAGTGAATCCCTCACACATTCAATCTTCAATTCAATATAGATTTGGATAAATCAGGACAGAACAAGGCTACCGAAAGGGCACTGCTCAGAAAGTTGTTAATTGAGATGAATGAAAGAAACTAATTATATCAACAATACCACATTCATCAATAATGTGTGTGACAAGTCAAGTATAAAAAGCATATGATTTATGACTCTATGTTTATTTATGCAAAGATAATAAAAAAATTATCAATCACAGAATAAACATTGAAATGAACAATAGCTCAAGCTCACAAGTACAGAAATGGAAGGTAAGAAGAAAGTCTGAACAATATCCAATGGCAAAAACTTATCATTCCATGATATATTAATAAAGGTATGGATCACAAAGAGTACATATGAGAATTCAAGTTTGAACCTCCCAGTCTTGAGGACTAAACCTCCTTTTCACTGTAGAAATGTTTTGGCTTTATAGCCTTGCAATGATTAACTAAGATCCTTAAAGAAGGGATAAAAATAGCTAAAAATAGTCTATAGTTTGTTGTATTACAAAAATAGAGGATCAAGCTCCGATCTTTTAGTGGAGTCAAATCCTATCAAAATCTAAATCTTCGACAACTCTTTCTTCTTGTTAGAGGATGAGTGTGCCTTCTGGAAACTTCAATCACAGTTGGGCATTGACACCGTTCGTTCTTGACCAAAATTAGAGTTCAATTCGAATTTGTCTTCTACTTTGTTGGAAAATCCTTGGTTTGTAGTGCAATAGGTGCAAAATGGTCGACAACTGCTGCAAACACATGTAGAAGACAATTTGGACTGAAATGCTTGAACACTTGATTAAATTCTGATTTGGAGGTTGATATCTTGAACTGTGGAGAAAAGAAGTGGCCTATAGAGCCTTTGCTTCCATAGAAGATTCCATTCCCATGGATTTTACTTCCTCTGAAAAACTTGAGATAGGCTTAGGAAGCATGGACTCGGAAGGAAACTATAGAAGCTTCTCCAAAAGCTCTGTCAAATGGTTCTTATCTTGGTCATAACCACCCACGGGGAAACCGGTCCATTTGATTACTATGTCAATCTGTCCATTACATAGAGCATCATTCGATCAACTATATTAGTACTAAAAACACCCTCAGTACGTTTGATTTGTTTGTCAGCAAAGATTCGAGTAAATAACTTATTTGCAGCGACAAAGGATTAACCAATTTAGTTCATGTACTTCAAGATCTATCTGAATTGGCCCTTATTATATTTGTTTCGAATGCCCTGTGACTATTTCTCAATACTGCAACAACATCATGGTTCAGAATATCTTCATGGTTTGGATTCGTGAAAAGATAATTCAGCCCATAGATGATAGTGTTGATGTTCACAACAGGTTTCTAGTCCTCTTGCAAAATATTGAGGCAAACATTGCCTTCCAAATCAATATTTGGATGATAAACCTCTGTTTTATATTTCACCTTTGGTGCATTGTGAGGTAAAATGGGAGATACAATAAAGGTGAAAATGAAGGAACCCTTAATATCTTTGTGCGGTCGCAGTTCACCAAAACTTTACTTCTTTACAGGGGCTTGTCCATTAACACTTGCAACTGCCTTCTTCTGCATTTCCCTTACTGGATATGAATTGTCTTCTCTGCATGCATGGTGTGACACAACCCTCCAAAGCTGCTACTTCTGAAAACACGTGGCACAGGTTGTCGATACCTGGCCTCGAGCTAGCATCAAACGCTTACACCTGTTGTTTCAAATTAATGACCTGCAATTCAATCCCTTCACGCGTCGAATTAGTTAGGGTTTTTTGGTTTAATCTGCGTTTTTATTCACTAAAGCCAAATCCCACATGCATCGGGATTCAAAGGATTGAAACCTTTATATGCACCAACACTTATATTGCTATGTCGAAGAGACATATGAAGAAAGGCTCAACGCTTGCGGTGGGCTTTGGTGGCTTATGTGTTGACTTGTGCTTTGGCATGTGGACTTGGGCTTTGGCTTTGTTATGACTCAGAGTTTGGAATATAATTGATATTGGATATGGATTAGGATTAGAACACTCGTGCACACGCCACTTTTTGTAAAATTTTACAAATAAAGATATAAATTTTACAAATAAAATAACAATATATTTTTATTTGAAAATATAAAGAGACACAATACTAGGTTTTTAGGCAAAAAGACAATTATTGTGTTTTTGGAATGCAGGTCAGAAGACAATCTTGGGCAAAAGAAATCAACGAGAGCTTGATGAAGGATTTGGAAGTTATGACACTGGCCAAAAAACCTAAGAAATCAACAAATCAAATACAAAATGATGAAAACTCTTTCAAAATTACCAGTACATTTTGAGCGCTAACACTTTCAACCCCCAGTCCAACTAGTGGTACCTCTTGGGGTAATATCTTTGAAATCTCATAACCCTACTCTCTGTGTGTTCACCTAGTGGGGTCACAAGTAAAGTAATTCCACAACACACATAATCAAAGCAAAATAAACTATTTAATATACTTTAACTCACTCACCAGAACACTAGAAGGAAAACTATACTTGATGAGTATACCAGAACTAGACTAACAAATCATATAATTTCGAAACCCTATTTTTGTTAATGATATCCCAAACACTGCTACAGATAAATAATGCATATTCAGATTTGACATATAATGTTAATACGAGTAAAGAATAATAAGGAAATCAATGATCTGCGAAAATCCAAGTCCTAGCATACTCTATTCATCATTTTGTAGCATATCACACGTGGCCTTTCTACAACATATGTCTAACACAGAAAGAAATTAATATAAACTAACAACTATCTAAAAATTAATGACTAATAGCTATATATGTAGAAAATAAAATGACACAGAGCCGTACCAGTGAGTGGGCCCTAGCTCACCGGTAGGCTCGTGCTTACAACCACTAAGTCACCAGCAAGAAATCAGATTGGCACTCCAATCATAAACAACAATACTTCTATTAAACCAGAGTTTAATAGAGCTCTCAGATCTCACACTTGTTATCAACCTGGGCACACAATATATCATTACCTTCCTCATGGACGTTAACACACTCATATATATACAATGTGAGGGAATCTAGTTTCTCCAAGTATGGAGCGACCAACCCCTATTATGTTGCAAATAAGTTAAACAAACTCAATATTCTATTGCCCGCTGATTTTCTCATCCTCACGATGTTATAAATTAGTCAATGAAAATGTGAACTCCCTCCCAGATTCCATGGGTGTCTCATAATTGATGGCTAATTTAGTTAGGTTGTTGTGTGCAAGTGTGCTCGTATCCAATCCTGGGAATTATCATGTGTTGAATGCTGGAACCTTATAGGCCCGTGCATAGATGTTGAATCTGTATTAATTTCCCTCATTTCTGATATGTCTTTCTACCTTGTTGAAGGTGTTTATATTAGTTCCTTTATTTTGATTTATCTTTATGCTAAGTGTTGGAACCTTGCTGAATGTATTAATTCCCTCTATCTTATATTTATGCTCGGTGTTGGAACTTTGTAGGCTCGTGTGCATATGCTGAAAACATTTATGTTGTTTTCCCCTTTTGTTGATGTATCTTCTTTCATTTGCAATTCTTTATATATCTTGAGGCAACCTGGAATACTTGCACTTTATAAACATGGTCAACTTATTAAAAAACACACATATATTTAGATGGTTCTAAGCTGCTACATTCTTGATCTTGTAGCAAGCTGCTAGATGGTCGATTCCGTAGCAGGATGGTTTAAAAATATGGGAACCCCACAATTGTATTAGCTATTAATAACTTTAAATTTGTGGCAATGGATGTGCAATGACCCTGATTTGAAGAATATGTGAACTTTTAAAGCAAAACCCTGTAACAACTTGTCCACACATGAGATGTCACTTCAAAATTAAATACATAAGACGCTACTTCCCCCAATGTTATTAAAAAAATCCAATGAAATATAAAGAAATGCAATTGGAAAACATCTTGAGCCAAAATCCCGCATATGGTCATTAAAATGAGCTAATATAGGATTTTGAGTAAATAGAAAGGGTTTAATAATAAGGAAAAAATGGTGTCAAAAGATGATAATTTTCTGGCTCATCAGCCATAAAGATCAATAAATATTTTAATGAAAAATCAAGTAAATTCTCAATAGATAATGTGAACAAGTATGTACCACTCCCCTTGAGGGAGGATGAAAAACAAAAATGTCAGGATACAAATAAAAAATGGATAAACTAGTGTATATATTGTGAAGCTAAGAGGGAATCAAACACGTGCATCAATGATTCCGATGAAGAAGAAAACACAGGAAAACAATGACACCAGTATTGAATCCAAAGAGGCAATGACTAAAATATTTATAGTTGTAATAACATGCATTGCACAACCACACACACTGAAACTAAGAGAGCATATGAAAAAGGATAATGTCATGATACCTAGATATAAGGAGCAAGCATAACTTTGTAGATGTAAAAGACATTGCAAAAATGTTAAATTTGTTTTATACTTAGCGACGAATAGAAGAGTTATAGAAGCATATGGAAAAAAGATTGATGGCGTCGATACATGTCACAAGGTTAAGTTACAAATACAATATTACAACTTGAAATCTTGGTTGTACACAGTACGATTGGGACGAGTAGATATTGTCTTGTGAATCCAATGACTACAAACATTGTGTACCACAAATCACCATTTTTTTTCATTAATTCAGGGTTTGATGAAAAAAACACACACTGTACAGTTTCCAATGACCACCTACCCAAATTATATCTGCATGGCAAATGGAGAAACTAGTTTGTAAGGGGGCACCGACTTATGTGGCAAATGTCATTAGAAATAGTATGTTACCAAAAACCAAAGATTAAATGTCTAATATAGAAACATTAGAAGGTATTCCTAAAGACCTACCCATGGAGTTACCACCGGTAAGAAGAATTGAATGCATGATTGGGTTAAAACCATATTCAACACCTATTAACGTCAAGCGATATAGATCTCCTTATCACCATAAATATAAAGACTAATTCAGGATCTATTAAGACGTGGAGTTATCACACAAAGTAGAAATTTGTATGCAACTCCAATAATGCTAGTTTGAAAAAAGATGAATCTTTCAAGCTATGTATATATTATCGAGGTCCCAACAAAATAACAATAAAGAACAAGTTTTTCATTCCATTCATTGATGAAATATTGGATGAAATCCATGGAGCTAAATACTTTTTAGAACTAGAATCGAGATCAACCAGCTTTCAAATCTAGGCGTGGTTAGAAGATGTTGCAAAAACCACCTTCCAAACTCCTGAATGCCATTATGAATTGAAGGCGATGGCATTTTGTGTTAACTAATGCTCCTACTTTTCAAGCAACTAGGAATGAACTTTTCCTACCCTATCGAAGGAATTTTGTAGTAGCCATTTTTATGATATTCTTATATATGGAAAAACATGGAATGGACATCTTATGTACTTGGAACAAGTACTCTCTCTTTTAGAAGAAAATTAGTTTTATGAAAAAATGTCAAAAATGCACTATTGGTAAGGAAAAGTATAATGCATTAGCCATATCATATCGATGAAGGGGTCAAAGTAGATCCAAGCAAAATTAAGGCAATTATAGAATGGCCTAAACCCAATAAACATATCGAAACTAAGGGGATATGTATGGTTAATAGAGTATTACCAGAGCTTCACAAAAAACTATGCACAATTGATAACACCACTACAAAATGTAGTAAAGAAAAACTCATTTTGGTGGAGTAGCGAAGTAGAATAATGTTTTGAATCTTTGAAGATCAACACTATTGTTAGCAACCCTTGATTTTACAACACCTTTTGTAGTAGAATGCGATGCTTTAGGGTTCATAATAGGGGTAGTATTAATGCAAGAAGACCACCTAATAGCCTTTGAGTGTTGAAAGCTTAACAAAAGAGAGTTTGAAATCCACATATGATAAAGAGATGCTTTCCATCATATATGCATGAAATTAATGGTGACAATATCTTCTGGGAAGTAAGTTCTTGATAGATACCAAACACAATAGTCTACTTACTATAACGAAAAATATTTCCCATTGAATAACAAAAGAAGATAAGAGAAAATTTCCACCTTCGATATGGAAATATTACATATAATGGAGAAGGACAATGTAGTTGATGATGCACTTTCATGGATGGACTAAGAGGTAACAACATATGCAACAATGGTTGTGGTTTTTGATTGGTTAGAGGAAATTCGAGTTGAATATAGCAAGGACCCTAAATCTTATTCCATAGTCGATAACTTGGGCCAAAACTCAAGATTTGAATGGAGAAATGACATCATATGGTGTAAGGAAATAATTATCCAAATGGGAAGTATAACATTTTGGTCGAAGTTGACAAGTTAATGAAGTATGCACATTTCATGGGTGTAAATAAAACATTTTCAACAAAGTTAATAGATAAATAATTTTGCAAAAATATTTATAAACTACATTGTTTTCCAAAGGTCATTGTTAGTGATAGGGACACAAAGCTTAAGGACTATATTTGAAAATACTTTTGCAAATAAATTGGAGTATCTCTCAATATGATTTCAACTTGTCATCCTCAAATAGATGGCCAAATAGAAGTTGTAAGCAAATCCCAAGAACACTACTTTTGGTTTTTTGTGAAAGATGAGTAGAACAATTAGTTCCAATGGTTACATCTAGGAGAATGGTGGTATAATTCTATTTATCACACATCAAACAAAATGATTCCTTTCGAAGCCTTATATGGTTATGAATGACCTAAATGGTGTTGGAGTTTCCTTATTTACAGATCATTAGTGTTACTAGTGTTCTTTTACTTCATTACCATTAACATATATATCATGTACTGAGTAGTAGCAACATAAACAAGAGACAGAAAAGAACATAAAAGATTTATCCTGGGAAAACCCCAAATGGGGGAAAAAGACAACAACCTTTCTTAGATAGATTCTGTTCACAAAGAAAGTACAATCATATAAACCCTAGCGCAAGTGATAGCTTAACCAGAAATACCTCCCCAACTGCAACAACAACACCATACAAAGGTAGCACACCTCCTCAAGGAGTAGCGCACGAGAGAGAGATACCAAAAGATTGAGCAATAATAAACTTTTCAGCTGCAACTACCGTGTCACCTCCTCCAAACTTGCACCTTGATTCTGTGTAGCTGGGAGAGTGTGAGTGAGTGAACAAATGAGCTAAGGTGCCTACTTATTTATAGTCTTCTTGTCCTTCTAGCTGGGCCAACTTCTCTTTTGGAAAGGTGTCTTTTCATTACACTTTATTCTTTTGTGCCGAATTCTCTTCTAAGGGAACCCTTGGCCAGAGCGGTTATCCGACATGAGAAGAAGCAACACACCTCCCTCTTAATGAGGGTGGACATTCGACAACACTCCAAGCTTGTCCCTGGAGTACTTATACTCCAATCTTGACAAGGACTTGGTGAGGCTGTCCGCTATCTGCTCGTCCGTGGATATGAAATGGAGCTCCACATCTCCTCTCTGCACCATGTCCCGGATGTAATGATATTTCATCTCTATATGCTTAGACCTATCATGTAATACAGGGTTCTCGGTAAGCTTCACACAACTTTGATTGTCACAATGTATCAAATTTGGCTCCAATTCTAGATCAAATATCTCAGCTAGCAACTTCAAGAGCCACATTGCTTCACGGCTTGCCACGCTTGCTGCGATATACTATGCTTTTGATGTACTAAGTGCCACTAATGTCTGCTTCCTTCTCAACCATGAGATCATGCCTGATCCCAGACTAAAACAACATCTAGAAGTACTCTTCCGATCCACTGCACTCCCTTCCCAGTCAAAATATGTATATCCCTGTAGCTTCACATCTCCACTTGAGACATATCTCTATCCATTTCCAACTATACCATGAAGCTACCTCAACATATGCTTTGCTGCCATCCAATGTACATGTCTAGGTTCAACCATGTGTTGACTCAAGGTATTCAGTGCAAAGCACATGTCTGGCCTAGTGTTAACTAGGTACATCAAGGATCCAATCCACTGTTTGTAGATCGTGGGATCCACCGAATACAAAGATTTGTCATTCAAGAGGTTCAAATTTATTGTCAGGGGTGTGGTCATGGACTTGTAGTCCATCATCTCAAATTTCTTCAAGATCTCGATAGTATATTTTCCTTGGTTAAATAAAATCTCATCTGATCTTTGCCACACTTCCAATCCCAAGAAGTAATGCATCAAACCTAGATCCTTCATCTTGAACTCTAAAGCGAGCTCCCTCTTACACCCATCATTGAGATTCTCGTCCCCTATTAGAAACATGTCATCTACATATATAACCAAGATCAGCGGGCATCCATCCTCAACCTTATAGTAAAGGTTAGGATTTTCCTCACTCTTGGTATTCCAAGCTCATCAAATATCCATGTATCCTCAACTCTCATAATGGTTGACATTTTCGCCTGTAGAAACCCTAGCACTAAAAAACCTTGATTTTTCAAATTTCACCAAACTACACGTTGAGAGTTTCAGGGGGTGCGCTAGGTTAGGGTGCACTGCTCTGTGAATGAATTATTCCCAACGTCCTTGGGATAGTGCTCAAAGAGCTTGGAAAAGTATTGCAGTTGCAAGGTGTCGCTGTAGCGATCTTCCTTCCAGTGGTCAAATTGTTTTGTAGGTAACCAACTCTGATACCATGTTGGATTTTCCTTATTTACCAGGCATTAGTGTTACTAGTGTTATTTTACTTCGTTACCATTAACATATATATCATGTACTAAGCAATAGCAACATAAACAAGAGACATAAAATAACACCAGAGATTTATCCTGGGAAAACCCCAAATGGGGGAAACACCCAACAACCTTTCTTAGATAGATTCCATTCACAAAGCAAGTCCAATCATATAAACCCTAGCACAAGTGCTAGCTTAACCAGAAATACCACCCCAGCTACAAAAAAACACCATACAAAGGTAGTGCACCTCCTCAAGGAGTTGCACACAAGAGAGAGATACCAAAATATTGAGCAATAATAAACTGTGCAGTTGTAGCTACTGCATCACCTCCTCCAAACTAGTGCCTTGATTCTGTGTAGTTGGGAGAGTGTGAGTGAGTGAACAAATGAGCTAAGGCACCTCCTTATTTATAGTCTTCTTGTCCTTCTAGCTGGGTCGACTTCTCTTCTGGGAAGGTGTCTTTTCATTATACTTTGTCCTTCTGGGCCGACTTCTCTTCTAAGGTATTTCAACATCTGTCCAATGGATCTCTTGCTTCTGGAATTTTCTCCGCATCTAAGAAAGGTCATCTAGGAGGGAAAGATCCCCCCGTAGCTACCAAAACATCAACAAATGGAAGGAATTTGCATTGACTAACACTTGTTGATGTTTATAGCACCATACATGTATTTCCACATTGGTTTTGTGTCTAACATGTGAAAGTTGACATTAATACTTCTCAAGACTTATGAAATTCACTTCGTTAACGTAATTAATAAAGTGAATGCCTTTTTATAATTAATTGAGTTTAAATTAAGGAAATGCCTAAGTTTTTGGCATTAGTGAATTAAATTAAATTCTTGCCATTGGTCTCAAGTGTTGGTGAGATCTAATTTCAACCATTGATCACTTTCGAGATTTAGGGTTGGGGATTTAGGGTAAACTCAACATTATAAAAGATAGCTAAGGTGAGAGGAGGAGACACACACATAGTGAGATAGTGAGATCTCATTGTCTTGGGTGGAGAAGGACTTTCATCCAAGTGTGAGTGGGGAGGGTCCGAGGAAGGGAGCAAGGGACAATAAATGAGTATCGACCAACAATATTGAAGGATAGATTTTGAGGTGTGATAAGCTATTTTGTTGTTTTGTATTTTTCCTCAGAGGGGCTATTATCCTAGTATGGGAGCGCATATTTTATCATAATAAAATCATCACAATATTGATTTTCCTTTAGGGGTTTTTCTAGGGGTATTACCCGAAAAATTATGTGTGCATAATTGTGGTTTTCTGTTTATTGCTTCCACTGATTTGTTTATGTAAATCATTAAAACTCAGATTTAGTAAATCTTCATAATTTTTTTATTACAAGAAGGTATTTTCTAGGGAATAAATTGTCGAGTGTTGGATATGAAAATGAACACGGTATCAGAGCCAAGACTCTGAAAAGGAAACTAGGTTGCATAGATCTTGTAATTTTTGCAGGGAAACAACAATTTTTTTTATAATTTTTATAGGGGAGTAGTGGGGATTTTTTTGTGTAGGTTGCAGAGGAAAAATAAATAAAAAAGGAAAGAAATTTTGCAGCAATTGCACAGATCGTACAGGCTGCAAAGCTGTTGTATAGGCCATACAAGCAGCCGTAGGCCTTCGAAAAAGTTTCCAAACTTCATGGCACTGATATTTTATGTCATTGAAGAGTAAACAATCCAACAGTAGTAGCAGGATGCCTTAGTACATGATGATGTGTGTGGCATTGTGCCATGGTTGGAGGGAGAGCCAATTCCATTTGGCTCTTCGAAAAGTACCTTCCTTGCTAAGAGGGAGTGTTGATAATTGTAGCATTGGACATGTAATTCCACATTGGTTTCGTGTCTAACATGTGGAAGTCATCATTGATACCTCTCAAAACTTAGGAAATTCACTTTATTAAAACAATTATTAAAGTGAATGCCTTTTTATAATTAATTGAGTTTAATTTAAGGAAATTCCTAAGTTTTTGGCATTAGTGAATTAAATTAAATCCTATCCATTGATCTCAAGTGTTGGTGAGATCTAATTTCATTCATTGATCACTTTGGAGATCTAGGGTTTTGGATTTAGGGTGAACTCGACATTATAAAGGGAAACTAAGGTGAGAGGAGGAGACACACACAAAGTGATATAGTGAAATCTCATTGTATTGGGTGGATAAGGAATTTCATCCAAGTGTGAGTGGTTAGTGTCCAAGGAAGGGAGCAAGGGACAACAAAGGAGTAACGATTAGCAAGATCGAAGGACAAATATTGAGGTGTGATAGACTAATTTGTTGTTTTGTATTTTTCCTCAGAGGGGCCATTATCCCAAGATGAGAGGCCAGATTTTATCGTAATAAAATCATCATAGTAATGGTTTTTCCTTAGGGGTTTTTCCAAGGGCATTTACCCAAAAATTATGTGTGCATAATTGTGGTTTCCTGTTTATTGCTTCCGTTGATTTATTTTTGTAAATCGTTAAAACTCAACTGTTTTTTTATTCAATAAATTTGCATAATATGTTTATTACAACAAGGTATTTTCTAGGAAATAAATTTATGAGTGCTGGGTGTGAAAATCAACAACACTAAGATTCTGAGAGTAAGAAATCAACTAGCTAAAAATAAGGTCATTCAAATGCTCAAAGAGAACTTAGCAATCACTTGTAATCATATGAAACAAGAAGCAAATTAACATAGATCGAAAAAAGATTTTTAAGAAGGCGATTGGGTATTCATAAGACTTCAACCATACAAACAATTGTCCCTTGAGTAGCAAAGAAGGAATAAATTGGCTCCCAAGTTTTATGGTTTGTACCAAATTAACAAAAATAATAACCGTAGCTTATGGTTTGGAATTGCTTGATAAAAGCTACATCCATAATTTTTTTATCTGCCATGTCTGAGAAAAATGTTGGGACAACATCAATTAACACATATATATTGGATAATGAAGGAAGAGTCATTTTAGAGCTAGAAGGCATCCTCACCACTAGAGAGAAGAATATTTGTTCTAGAACCATTAAAGAGTACTTTATTAAATGAAAAAAACTTCCAATAGAAGATTCATCATAGAAGACAAAAATTATGCCAATAATATCTATCATAACACTTGCTTTGAGGACAAATCAATTCTGAAGGGGAAGACGATGTATACACATAAATTAATAACTAGAAAATAAATAAATAAATATTAATAAAAATATTAAATATAAGAAGAAACATAATGAAGTAAATGAATTAATAACTTAATTAAGTGATATAACCATTACAAAAGGGTACCAACGCACCCTAGTTAAAACTATTTAGTTAGGGTTTTGTCATTGTACAATCCATCTTATTATTCAATCATATTATATTTTCATATTTATTATTCCTCACATCTTGAGTAAATGCCAATATCAAGCTTATTTGCTCTGTGGATCCTTGTTTGTTGGATGTGCATGCATAGGAGCTTGACATGTGTCACCTAAAGTTGGAACGACTTTACATGTTGACTTATCTTATGTAGAGTTAGGTTTCTTTTCCCTCACCTTTTATATAAATAGAGGGAGGAAAAATCAATTGATCACACTTGTACTCACACACTTGAGGTAGATATGTGAGACTCGCTGGGTAAAGTTAAATTCTTGCAATCTTCTTCATGTGTATTTGCTCTCTTTGTATTAGTCACTAGGGATTTTAGAGGAATTTGAAGGGAAGAATAGGGTTAGGGTTTTACTCAAGGAGACAAAGAAGACTAGGGTTTGTAATAAACCCTAGTGGTGCAAAGATAACATTTTATCTTTTGGTTCTTGTGAGAGAAGAAAACTTGGGTTTTGTGGCTTTTGGAGACCTTACTACTACTTGTTATGCTCATTGTGGAGGAAAAGAGGAGATGTCTCGTATACTTGTGGGATGCAAGTGCAAGTGCCAAGGAGGACTTGCCAATGGTGATGGTAGCTTGTTCAGGATGTTTGGTGGAGTGACCAACTTTAGTTAGGAGTGCTTCCTCACTAGGAGGAGCTTGTGGCTAGAGTTTTCTCATGGTTTCCATATCCAGGGTTTGGAAAGCTTGAATTCTAAGAATCTTGTGTACTTGCAGATTTGATTTTTAGCTTATTGTATCTTCTTGATTGGATAGATTCTATAACTTGTTGTTCATGATGATTTGACATAACATATCGTTTAATTGATTAAGTGATTTAACACATATCTTGAAGAAAAGGGAGCAAATTTGTTTCTATTATAATATTCTATAGTAAGAGAATTTAGATCTGTTATATTGGAAATGTGTGCTTTAAGCACTGTAGCATTGTGATATTGAAGTACACTATGCTATTTTTTCTTGGTTATTGTGTGAAATTAGGTTAAGATCAATGAATATTATTACTGTATTTTGATATTTCACATCAACTTTAACACTGGAAACTCACAACGAATAGATTCAAGCAACCTCAAGATTGAGGTGAAATGTTTGAAAGAGGCATTTTACGAAATTTCTACATGGTATTAGAGTTGATTAGTTTGTGAGTGCTCTCTTGGGATAAGAGGGAGTTGGATATTTCAGTTGTATTGTACATGGGAGTGGTGCTTGACCTAGTAGAGGTTGATTAGGTGTAATACCCTTGAGTTATTCAAAGAAGTGCTTGAACCCTTGAAGGGTTGTTTTACTTTCTTTGTTGTTGATTTTTCTTTGAGGTGTGGTTTATAATCACATGGTGACTATTCTTGGCTTTATATTTTCATAGGTTGGATTACGTTTCCAATTTCACACTTTGGGAGTTCATGTTGCAAATGTTTTAGGGGAGGTTGAGACTTGGGAGCATGTTGAGAAAGAGATTGATATGTTGACATGTCTTATAGGAAGAGCGTGCTTGTCATTGATGGCAAGAACAACAACGATGATGGAAAACAAGAAAAGAATAAGCTCAAGAGGAAAAGAGAACAATATGCAGAGATCAAATCTTAGAAGGGAAAGTGCAGTACAGAAACGTGATCAGGATCACAATCCTTGATCGTGGATCTGCTTCGAGAGTCTTCTCGACCATTGGATCACCGATCCAAAGGATTAATAACCGTTTGATCAAATCAAGGTGCGCAAGCCTTAGTGCTTTGCACACGCAGGAGAGGGAGATTGCCAAAGTTCCGAAGCCCCGAATTTATTTGGGGCCTTCCATCATCGAGGAGGACATGTGGTGTGAGATCCACAACTCCAGAATTTTGTGGACGAGGATGAGGTGAAAATCGCCGACGACAAATCCCGATCGTTGATTGTCAAGGGGAGTACATGTCAGCTGATTTGAGATTCCATAGAAATCTCACTTCAAGAATTTCCAGTTGAGAATTGAAATTCCCGAAGCTCGGAGAGATGGAGTAAATTTCAATCATCAGATCCAGAGGGATACATGGCGACGGATCATGACTCCGGAGAAATCACTTCAAGAGTTTTCGATTGAGATTTGAAACTCCCGAAGCCCAGAGAGCCAGAGAGCCGAAGTAAATTTCGATCGTCTGATCATCCAAAGTAGATCTCAGTCGTCATATCGTCCGAAGAAGATCTCAAGTGTCAGATCGTACGAAGTGAATCTGGGCCATCTGATCCAGAGCGTCAGTTTGAGATTTGAAATCCATGAAGTTCGGAGAGGAAATAAATTCTTGACTGCCGGATCATTCGAAGTAGATCTCAGTCGTCAGATCATCCAGAGAAGATTTCAAGCGTCAGATCATCCAAAGTGAATCTAGGTCGTCTGATTCAGAAAACACGTGGCGTAAACCTGTGGACTCCGGGTGAAGTCCCAAAGTGAACGAGGACTGTTGATTCGAGGTGGATGCGTGGCGACAGATCCAAAACTCTGGGTACGAAATACTCCGGAGGAAAGAAGAGAGTGAAAGCATCGAATCCTTGAAGTGAATCTCGACTGTTGATTGAGAAAGAGGACACATGACCGTTGATCTATTTGAGAGGTAAAATCCCCGAAGTAGAGGCAAAGCCGTCGATTGAGAAGGATAGGTGTCTGCGGGTCATTGACTTTGGAAAATTGACGTACAGAGGAAAGAAGGGTTTGAGAGTTGAAACTCCTGAAGCCCGAATCACATAATAAATCATAGCTGTTGATTTAGGAAGGTTAGATCTGATTCGCAGAACTTGAAAGGACAGATCTGAACCGTCAATTCAAGAGTACTGTAAAGATTGTGAGATCGACGGTCCCATCGCATTGTGGATATTGAAGGTGCACGCACTTTAAAAATTTAAGGGCAGACCGCAATCGAAACCATAGTTTTGGAGAAAGGACATGTGGATGCTTGAGGTAAATTGCAGGGCGAAACGTAGTTTGATCTCAAACCACCTTTGGCCGCGCTCGCAATCGCATGGTCACATGATATCATCGCCCAAGGTCACATCAGTGGAAGATAGGGGAAGGAGGTAGCGCTGCTAGGCTCCACGTCAGAGGTTACACATTAAGAAGTCAAAAAGGCCTCTGCGTGTATAATCCAATGACGCTGATCAAACAAAATCTGATCGCAGGGTTGCTGTTTCATCTCGTGATTTCTTGATCAGTTACGATTCAGTTACACTAATTGAATCTTTGTTCCTGAGCAGTTGAATCATTGTTTCTGAGCGTTGGAATCATGATTCCTGAGCATTTTTTAGATTCCCGACTTGAGCGTTGGAGATGCAGAGTGTAACAGATGATGAGAGCATGAATAAAAGAAAAATGCCGTGACAGAGAAAGGTTGTTGTTTCTCTATAAAAAGTAGTCGAACTGTAAGCAATGAAGTTTTATAGCATGAACCGAGGGAGAAAATGCAGAGATGAAGAACACAAGCTGGACATAGAAGAAATGGTAAAAACAACAGACTGTACGAGAACTTAAGTGCAAGAAGTTGCGAGTAGGAACACACTGATGCAGGCAGAGCAGAGCAGTGTAGCAGAACAATGATGAGATTGGTAAGCCATTGATAAATACTCTACCACTGTAATAAATTTCCGAAAGCAAAGATTTATATCTCAGGGTGGTAGGGTGGTGTTAGAGAGGATTGTTGTCCTTAGAGTTTCAAGTGGGTGCTTGAACATAGGGAGTTGTAGCTTCCATCTGGTTGCAACCAGAAAAACCATGGTGGTAGGGTGGTGCAAGGTAGAACCATTGTTCTCTGTTATACAGGTTGGTGCTTGTGTGACTGGAAGTTGGTGCTTCCATCCAGTTGGTGCTGGAACACTCAGGGAGTTGGCGCTTCCTTCTAGTGGGTGCTAGAGAAACCAGAGGGTTGGTGCTCTTTACAAGTTGCATCTTATTAAAGAAGAGGTTGTAGCCTCATTTTGAGTTGGTGCTCAAAGATTGATGATGTACAAAACTTAAAAGACTGCCTATCATTCTAAGAAGAAGAGGTTTTCTCCCTTTATGGGTTTCCTCATGAATATCTGTCTCTGTGTATATCATATGTGTGATTGATGTTAATTATTCCTG
>ML778424.1:316452-358702 GCA_009831015.1 Picea engelmannii
ACATTCTGAGCAAACAAAGATCTCCTTTGTTGAAGACTAGTTTAGGCTATGCAAGTGGTTCAAGCAACAAACATACAGAAAGCAAAGAGCCAATAAAGATGATCACGTTCCAAGTCAGCAGACAATCAGACCATGTGATTACTTTTCCACCAAGAGCTAATAAAGACAAGATGATCCATGATAAAAAACAAAGATATTAGAAGATGGAGCAACAAATTCCAAGAAGAAGACCATTCTTCAGGTGCCAAAATTTCTTCCATGGTTACTGTTTTTGCTGCTCTAATTTTGGTCATAAGATTGAAAATTATTAAATTAAGTTTAGAGACATGCAACTGAGGAGATCAAGAAATAAACAATCTTTGCAACATAGAACTAAACAACCAATGAGTAGACAAAGTTGCATCAATCACTTTGAAATATTGAACAATGAGCTCGAATGCTATAACTGTCATAACTTCGGCCACAAAGCTACCTGCCATCTGAAGAATTACAAAGCAGATCCAAGCATAAAACCCTTAGCTAGAAATGCCAGCACATGGAAAAAGAAAGATAGTGAAAAATGTGGTCTAGTACTTTCAACTCAAAGACAAAAGAACTCCTAGTATATTGATAGTGGATGTTCCAAACATATGACTGGAGACAAAATTAAGTTTCCTTCTCTAAGTGAAAGCAAATAAGGAAATGTGACCTTTGGAAATGATGCACCAGGAAAAATCAAAGGTAAATGAATGGTAAGTCTACGTAATGGCAAAGGGAAAGCTCAAGATGTGTTGTTTGTAGATGGTCTGAAACATAATATGCTTAGTGTCAGTCAAGTTTGTGACAGAGGATGTAAAGTTGTTTTCACTTCTAAAGATTGTAAAATACAATCTGTGAATTCATGACAATTGATTGCAAAAGACATAAGAACATAAAACAATGTCTATGTTTTGAAAGAAGAAAAAGAAGAATGTCACTTAAGAAAGTGTGATGCAAGATGGTTATGGAATAGGAGACGACACCTAAATTTTGATCATCTAATCAAACTTAGAAACAGTGGGGTAGTAAAATATCTTCCAAAAATATCAAAGCCATATGATTTTGTATGCAAACCTTGCCAAATAGGAAAGGTCACTCAGACATAGTTTAAATCTAAGAACTTTGCATCAACAAAGAAACCTTTTCAGTTAGTACATATGGATTTATGTGGACCATCAAGGAAGGAAGGTACAGGAAAAGAAAATTATTTCATGTTGATTATTGATGATTATTCTAGACTTACATGGGTTGCCTTTCTGAAATAAAAATATGAAGCATTTGAAAAATTCAAAGTGTTTAAGGCTCTGACTGAGAATCAAACAGGAAAAAGATTAAAGGCAGTAATAATTGATAGAGGAGGAGAGTTTAATTCAAGGGACTTCAAAGAGTTTTGTGATAAACATGGGATCAAAAGAGAGTATACTATTCCAAGGACTCCACAACAAAATGGAGTAGTTGAGAGACATAATAGATCAGTCCATCAGATGGAAAGATCAATGATGAATGAAAGGAATATTGCTCAGATATATTAGGTAGAAGAAATTCATACAACTGTACATATTCTTAACAAAGCTTATCTCAGGCCACAAAGTGGAAATACTCCTTATGAACTATGGTTTGGAAGACCTGCTTCAATCAAACATTTAAAAGTATTTGGGAGTAAGTGCTATATCAATAATAATGATGAAAATATTGGCAAATATGATGACAGTGATGATGAATGTATCTTCTTAGGGTATGCTACAAACARTAAAGTATACAAATGMTATAATAAGAGGCTGCAKAAATTGGTTGATTGTATTGACATAAAAGTTGATGAAGAAATCCCGGTACGAGATGTAAGTAGTGTTGAATCAACAACAKAGGATATAGTTGAAGTTGAAGATGAACAGGTCCAAGAATTAGAAAGAGAAGACTCTGAGTCAGATGAAGATACAAATACTCAGGAAGACTCAAATCAACAGACAACATCAAATCCTCCCTCCAAAATTACTCAAAAGAATCATCCTGCAAGTCAGATAATTGGTGAGAAAGACAAAGGTGTACAAACCAGGAGAAGGATAATCAAAGACACCAAGCAATCACATATAGCCTTCATATCCATGGTGGAACCAAAGAACTTTAATGAAGCCAGTAAAGATGTAAACTGGTTAAAATCAATGAATGAGGAACTGGATCAGATTGAGAAGAACAATACTTGGGAGCTTGTTCCTAGACTTGAAGATAAGAATGTAATTGACTCAAAATGAGTTTTTAAGAATAAAATGAATGAACAAGGACAAATTGTTAAGAATAAATCCAGATTGGTTTGTAAGGGGTATGCACAAGTTGAAGGACAAGATTTTGATGAAACCTTTGCAACAATGGCAAGATTGGAAGCCATCAGAATATTTCTTGCCTATGCATGTCATAAGAACTTTAGAGTATATCAGATGGATGTTAAGTCATCATTTCTTAATGGAGATCTAGAAAAAGATGTATATGTGGAGCAACCTGAAGGATTTTCACTGACAGATAATCCTGACTATGTTTGTAAGTTGAAAAAGGCTTTATATGGACTGAAACAGGCACCACAATCCTGGTATTATAGACTGGACAAATTTCTACAAGACAAAGGGTTCAAGAAAGGTACTGTTGACAATAACCTATACATTAAGTCTGAAGGTGATGATTTATTAGTTGTTTTGGTTTATGTAGATGAAATAATTTTTGGATGTACCAATGACCCTTCAGTTTAGTGGTTTTCTAATTCTATGCAAACTGATTTTGAGATGTCCTTGATAGGAGAACTGCCATATTTTCTCGGTTTACAAATCAATTAGAGTTCTACATGGCTATTTATCTCTCAAGAAAAGTATTTGAAATATATGTTGAAGAAATTTCAGATGGAAGATTCCTCCCCTGTTAGTACACTTATGGTGGTTGGTTGCAAGATCAGTATAGATGATATTACACCTGATGTTGATCAAAGAACATATAGATCAATGATAGGCAGTCTTCTGTACATCACAACATCCCATCCTGATATAATGCAAGTTGTTGGAATGGTAGGTCATTATCAGTATTCTCCTAAACAAATTCATTTAGCAACTGTCAAGAGGATATTCAAATATTTGAAGGCTACAATGACTTATGGTCTTTGGTATCCTAGAAATCAAAATTTTCAATTAACTGCATATTCAGATGCTGATTGGGAAAACTGTTTGGATGAGAGAAAGAGCACGAGTGGAGGCACATTCTTCTTAGGTGATTTGTTAGTAGCATGGCTTAGTATGACTCAAGGATCTATTTCATTATCAACTCTAGAGGCAGAGTACATTGCTGATGCTACTTGCTGCACTCAGATCTTATGGATGATACAAACTCTTGCAGATATGTAGGTAACTTATACTGATCCAATTCCACTTCACTGTGATAACACCAGTGCCATTAGTGTGTCCAAGAATCATGTTCTACATGCAAAGACTAAGCATATACCGATAAAATATCATTTTATCAAAGAGCAGGTTACAAACAAGGTTGTTCAACTGACTTATATTCCCTCCATAGAACACATAGTTGATATCTTCACTAAACCGTTTGCAAAAGCTTAGTTTGAGTATCTACACCAGAAGTTGGGCGTGCCCCTGTTACCAAGTTAAAGCAGACTATATGATCAGGGGGAGAGTGCTCATAGCATATTTGATCATGGGGAGAGTGCTTATTGTATCTCTTTTTAGGGGGGGAACAGAGTCACTCTCTGTTTTCTTTGACATTGTTGTCAAAGGGGGAGAAAAGGTGTGGTTTGGATGCTACAGTTGGAGGTCTAAGAAGAATAGTGCAACCTTTCAGGGTTGGCATCAATGCCAAAGGGGGAGATTGTTGGCATGTCTTACAGGAATATTGTGCTTGTCATTGATGGCAAGAACATCAGCGACAATGACAAACAAGAAAAACATAAGCTCAACAGGAGAAGTGAACAATATGCAGAGATCAAAGCTTAGAAGGGAAAGTGCAGTATAGAAACATGATCAGGATCAAAATCCTTGATTGTGGATCTGCTTCGAGAGTCTTCTTTACCATTAGATCACCGATCCAGAGGATCAACAACCATCCGATCAAATCAAGGTGCGCAAGCCTTAGCGCTTTGTACACGAAGGAGAGGGAGCTTGCCAAAGTTCCGAAGTGATTTGGGGCCGTCCATCGTCAAGGAGGACAGGTGGCGCGAGATCCACAACTTCGGAAGTTTGTGGATGAGGAGGAGGTGAAAATCGTCGATGACCAATCTTGACCATTGATTTTCAGGGGGAGTATGTGTCAGCTGATCTGAGATTCCAGAGAAATCTCACTTCAAGAATTTCTAGTTGAGAATTGAAATTCCCGAAACCCGGAGAGACGAAGCAAATTTAAACTGTCAGATCCAGAGGGATACTTGGCGATGGATCGTGAACTCCAGAGAAATCACTTCGAGAGTTTTCAGTTGAGATATGAAGCTCCCGAAGCCCAGAGAGCCGAAGTAAATCTTGATCGTCCGATCCTCCGAAGTAGATCTCAGTCGTCAGATTGTCCGAATAAGATCTCAACTGTCAGATCATCCGAAGTGAATCTGGGCCATCTGATCCAGAGCATCAGTTTGAGATTTGAAATACCTAAAGTCCGGAGAGCTGGAGAGCCAAAATAAATTCTCGACCGCTGGATCATCCAAAGTAGATCTCAGTCGTCAGATCATCCGAAGAATATTTCAAGCATCAGATCGTCCAAAGTGAATCTGGGTCGTTTGATCCAGAAAACACGTGGCGTAAACCTGTTGACTTCGGGTGAAGTCAAAAAGTGAACGAGGATTGTTGATTCAAGGTGGACGCGTGGAGACAGATCCAAAACTTAGGGTACAAAATACGATGGAGGAAAGCAAAGAGTGAAAGCGTCGAAGCCCCGAAGTGAATCTTGATCGTTGATCGAGAAAGGGGACACATGATCGTTGATGTAGTTGAGAGGTGAAATCCCTGAAGTAGAGGCAGAGTCATCGATTGAGAAGGATAGGTGTTTGTGGATCATCGAATCCGGAATATTGACGTACGGAGGAAAGAAGGGTTTGAGAGTTGAAACTCCTGAAGCCCGAATCATGGAATAAATCACAGTTGTTGATTTAGGAAGGTTAGATATGATCCACATAACTTGAAAGGATAGATCTTAACCATTGGTTTAGGATCACCGTCAAGATTGTGATATCGATGGTCTCGTTGCATTGCGGGGATTGAAGGTGCGTGAACTTTAAAAAGTTAAGGTCGAGCCGCAATCGAAACCACAGTTTTGGAGAAAGGATACGTGGAGGCTCGAGGTAAATTGTGGGGCGAAACGTAGTTTGATCTCAAACCACGTTTGGTCGTGCCCACAATCGCATGGTCACATGATATCATCGCCCATGGTCACATCAGCGGAAGATAGGGGAAGGAGCTAGCACTGCTAGGATCCACATTGGAGGTTATGTTGAAATTACTAAGACAACTGAGAGGGGGGGGATGAATCAGTTGTTACTATGCTTAAAAATTATTATGTCTATT
This sequence comes from Picea engelmannii, assembly GCA_009831015.1. NCBI lineage: Eukaryota > Viridiplantae > Streptophyta > Pinopsida > Pinales > Pinaceae > Picea > Picea engelmannii. The sequence goes on from ML778424.1 coordinate 322,011, forward strand.
AAAACATTTTTTCAATCTTCTCCAAGTGGCCATCAAGATTATACAAGATATGAACAAAAAAAATAATAAACATCAATTGAACATATGATATACACATAGACAAAGTTTCACAAGGAAACCCAGGAAGGGAGAAAACCTCTTCTTCTTCGAATGATAGGAAGTCTTTTATGTTTTTTACATCATCTATCTTTGAGCACCAACTCAAAATGAGGCTACAACCTCTTCTTTAACAAGCTGCAACTTGTAGAGAGCACCAACCCTCAAGTTTCTCTAGCACCCACTAGAAGGAAGAACCAACTCCCTGAGTGTTCCAACACCAACTGGATGGAAGCACCTACTTCCACTTATACAGGCACCGACTTGCATACATAAAACTCTATGTTTTCCCTAACACCACCTTGCCACCCTGTTTTCTAGCCACAACTAGATGAAAGCTACAACTTCCAGTATTCAAGCACCAACTTGAATACAGAGGACTACAATCCTCCCTACCTCCCTGATTATAAATAAATGATTGAATAACCAACAAGACAGATATATCAATTCTTACCACTTCTTCTCTATTATGCAATTCTTCTCTGCTTCACTATTCTTCTGTTATGTTCATACTTGGCTTGACTTGCTGTCTCTTTCTATCTTCCTCTCATGCTCTTTGGTATGTGTACATTCTGCTCTCTTCACCTTTTCTGTTCTGTTCAGCTTCTGTTTCTCATCTCTGAGTTTAATCTCACACTGTGCATATTGTGATATTACTTTCTCCCAGTTCAACTCATTTTTCCATTGAGAACAACCAACCTAACTCAATCATAATGTATTGCTTTAATAGAATCCTTCCATTTAGTTACACTTCGAATCTCCAAAGAAACACACAAGCAACCGAATCGCCAAAAAAACCCAAGAACTATGATTCAGTTATGCTAATTGAATCGTAACTGATCAAAAGTCCGTGAAGTGCAACAGTCACCCTTCGCTCAAAATGCTGATTAATCAACACCGTTGGATTAAATCCGCAGAGACTTGCTGACCTTTCAAATATGTTCCTCGCGAACTTTACTTGCTCGAACTAGCACTAGGCGTGTTTCTCCCCACATGCCCACTCGCGTTGACCATATGCCAAACAAAATTCGTTTCGCGATTTTGCGTTTCGGGTGATCGATTGTGAGTCACCTCGATTTTCCCAACTCGCGAAAATCCGAAGTGGAGCCTAGCAACACTAGCTCCTTCCCTTCTTCTCCGCTAATGTGACCACTGGCTGTGACCACAACCCTATTCAAAAAAGGCATTTCGAGATTTCGCGACTCGTGATGTCGGAGGTTAGTGCACCTCCCTTCTTTCGATTCCCGAACTCCCGACTTCAATCACCTCAAATCAACGGTCTGAGATTTCTCGTGACTCAACGGTCATGATTACCTTCTGGATTTTGGTATTTCGCGAGTTCTTGTCTGACGTGGTCTGCAGCTGTCCTTGCTGATGTGGGTATCCTCTCGTGGTACATGTTCTTCTCCTGGATCTGACGACACAGATTAGTCCTCTATCCAACGATCAATATTTCCTCTTCGCAAACTCAAACTTCATATTAGATCAATGGTCCAAAACTTATTGCGATTTCGTGTTTTGGATGTTTGAACGTGAGCCAACCCTGAATCTTCTAACTCTTGATATCCAAAATACTCTAGATCAATGGTCCACATCCCTCTATTATCTAACGGTCCAGATCTTATCATGATTTTGCGTTTCAGATGTTTGAACGTGAGCCAACCCTGACTCTTCTAACTCCCGATATCTGAAATACTCTAGGTCAACGGTCCACAACCCTCTATGATCTAACGGTCCAGATCTTATCACGATTTCGCATTTCATGACTTCAAATGTTAGAGAACCTCCTTCCTTTGACTCTTCGGTGAACGAAATGCTGATCTCTTGCCACGTGTCCTTTGGATTCAATGACTCAGATCTCATCGCGATTTTGCATTTCACGGAATTGGAGGATGGCTATCGCCCATTATCCTCTTCACAGTTATACTAGATCCGACAGATGTTGGTCCTCGTCGCTCAGATCCGACGACTGAGGTCTAATCTCCTCCTCTGCATGTCCTCGTTGTTGTTCTTGCCATCAATATTCTGAGTGTCTTCGCTATTGTTCTTTCCATCAATGACAAGCACATTATTTTCCTGAAAGATATGCCAACAATCTCCCCCTTTGGAATTGATGGCAACCCTGAAAGGATGCACCTGCACTGATTTTCTATAGTATCCACATCCAGACAACTAACCACACTAACCACAACTTTTCTCCCCCTTTGACATCAATGCCAAAGAAAATAACCTACCCCTGAGCTGTTACAATACTTACCAAAAATACAACAGATATTCAATAAGTACTCCCCCTAACAAGGTGAACAGATTAGACGAAATAATATATGACCCCCAACTTCTGACGAAGATATTCAAATGGTGTAGCTGCTAATGGTTTAGTAAAGATATCAACTATCTGTTCTGTAGAAGGAATATAATTCAACTTAACAACTCTGTTTGTAATCTGTTCTCTAAGAAAATGGTATTTGATTGGTATATGCTTAGTCTTTGAATGAAGTACAAGATTCTTGGAGACACTAATGGCACTGGTGTTATCACAGTGAATTGGAACGGGATCAGTATAAGTTACCTTCAAATCTGCAAGAGTTTGTATCATCCATAATAACTGAGTGAAACAAGTAGTAGCAACAATGTACTCTACCTCTGTAGTTGATAAAGAAATAGATCCTCGTTTCTTACTAATCCATGCTACTAACGAGTCACCCAGGAAGAATGCACCTCCATTGGTGCCCTTTCTCTCATCCACACAATTTTCCCAATCAACATTTGAATAAGTAGTTAACTGAAAATTTTGATTTCTAGGATACCACATACCATAAGTCATTGTGCCCTTCAAGTATTTGAATATCCTTTTGACAGCTACTAAATGAATTTGTTTGGGAGCAGATTGATAACGACCTACCATTCTAACAACTTGCATTATATCAGGACGGGATGATGTGATGTACAAAAGACTGTCTATCATTAATCGATATGTTCTTTGATTAACATCAGGTGAAATATCATCTTTACTGAGCTTGCAACCAACCACCATAAGTGTACTAACAAGAGAGGAATATTCCATCTGGAACTTTTTCAACATCTCTTTCAAATATTTTTCTTGAGAGATAAATATTCCTGCAGAACTCCGATTTACTTGTAAACCAAGAAAATATGACAGTTCTCCTATCATGGACATCTCAAACTCTGTTTGCATAGAATTAACAAACCACTGAATAGAAGAGTCATTAGTACAACCAAAAATAATGTCATCTAAATAAACCAAAACAACTAATAAATCATCACCTTCGGATTTATTGTATAGATTGTTGTCAACAGTACCTTTCTTGAACCCTTTGTCTTGTAAAAATTTATCCAATCTATAATACCAAGCTCATGGTGCTTGTTTCAGTCCATATAAATCCTTCTTCAACTTGCAGACATAATCAATATTATCTGTTAGTGAAAATCCTTCAGGTTTCTCCATATATACTTCTTCTTCTAGATCTCCATTGAGAAATGCTCACTTAACATCCATCTGATATGCTTTAAAGTTCTTATGACATGAATATGCAAGAAACATTCCGATGGCTTCCAATCTTGCCACTGGTGCAAAGGTTTCATCAAAATCCCGTCCTTCAATTTGTGCATACCCTTTACATACCAATCTGGCTTTATTCCTAACAATTTGTCCTTTTTCATTCATTTTATTCTTGAATACCCATTTGGAGCCTATTACATTCTTATCTTTAGGTTTAGGAACAAGCTCCCAAGTGTTGTTCTTCTCAATCTGATCAAGCTCTTCATTCATAGCTCTAATCCAATCGTCATGCTTGCTTGCTTCATTAAATTTTTTAGGTTCAATCATAGATAGGAAATCAATCTTAGATTGTTTTGTCTCTTTAATCAATTTCCTTCTTGTCTGAACTCCTTTATTCATATATCCAATTATCTGACTTTTAGGATGATTCTTTCTAGAAATTCTGAGAGGTGGTTTTGTTTCTGTCTGCTTATTTGAGTCTGCCTGAGTATTTGTATCTTCCTCTGAATCAATGTCTTCTCTTTCTGATTCTTGGACCTGTTCATCTTCATCTTCAACTATATCTTTTGTGGTTGATTCAACACTGCTTACATCTCGTACCGATATTTCTTCATCAACTTTTATGTCAATACAATCAACTAGTTTATGCAACGTCTTATTATAGCATATGTATCCTTTACTGTTTGTAGCATACCCTAAGAAAATACCTTCATCATCCCTGGCATCATATTTACCGATATTTTCATCATTATTCTTGATATAACACTTACTCCCAAAGATTTTAAAATGCTTGATTGAAGCAAGTCTTCCAAACCATAGTTCATAAGGATTCTTGTCACTGTGTGGCCTAAGATGAGATTTGTTAAGAATATGTACATCTATATGAATTGCTTCTACCCAATATGTTTGAGAAATATTCCTTTCATTCATCATTGATCTTTCCATTTGCTGCACTGATCTATTCTGCCTTTCAACTACTCCATTTTTCCGTGGATTCCTTGGAATAGTGTACTCTCTTTTGATCCCATATTTATTGCTGAACTCTTTGAAGTTCCATGAACTAAACTCTCCTCCTCTATCATACCTTATTGCCTTCAATCTTTTTCTTGTTTGATTCTCAGTCAGAGCCTTAAACACTTTTAATTTTTCGAATGCTTTAGATTTTTCCTTCAAAAAGGCAACCCATGTTAGTCTAGAATAATCATCAATAATCAACATGTAATAGTTTTCTTTTCCTGTACCTTTTTTCCTTGATGGTCCACATAAATCCATATGTACTAACTAGAGAGTTTTTTCTATTGAGGGAAAGTTCTTAGATTTGAACTGTGTCTGAGTAAGTTTTCCTATTTGGCAAGGTTTATAAACAGAATCATATGGCTTTGATATCTTTGGAAGATATTTTACTGCCCCATTGTTTCCAAGCTTGATTATATGATCAAAATTTAGGTTTCCAAGTCTCCTATGCCATAACCAACTTTCATCATACTTGCTTAAGTGACATTCTTCTTTTAACACACAGACATTGTTTTTTGTTCTTATGCCTTTTGCAACTAGCTGTCCTGAATTCACAGATTTTATTCTACAATATTTAGAAGTAAAAACAACTTCACATCCTCTGTCACAAACTTGACTGACACTAAGTAGATTATGTTTCAGACCGTCTACAAACAACAGATCTTGAGATTTTATTTTTCCATTACTCAGACTTACCATTCCTTTACCTTTTATTTTCCCTGGTGCATCATTTCCAAAAGTTACATTCCCTGATTTGCTTTCACTTAGAGATAGAAACTTACTTTTGTCTCCAGTCATATGTTTGGAGAATCCACTGTCAATATACCAGGGATTATTTTGTCTTTGGGCTGATAACACTAATCCACACTTGTCATCTTCTTTCTTCTTCCAAACCTTGAAATTTTCAGCAGCAGGATTCAAATCTGGCTTATAGTTCCTTAAGCGACAGTCTGCAGCTTTATGTCCATAATTATGGCAGGTGTAACATTCTGGTTCACTGAATAACAAATCATAACGATTTTTATGCTCATAACTGTTGTTATGCTTACCTGCGTCTTTTTCCCAGCCATCACATGATTTGTAGTCTGTGGTTGTTTGTTACTTGGCTGTCTCAATCTTTGTTGTGGCAGATAATTATTCCTTGAGTATCTTGATTGCTCATATCTAAATCTTAAAGAACGATTTACAGCTTTGTGACCAAAGTTAGAACAAAAAAAACAATATCCATAGAAAAATCCTTTGTACCTGGAAAATGGCTGTCTTCGTTGAGCGAGTCGATTTCTTCCATGCTGATGATTTCTTTCACCAGAATATGTGTTTGTGTTATTTCTTTGATCTACATATTCGGTTCTGGTACTTTTTCTTTCATTCCTTCTTGGCGGCTGATTATCTTTCTCTGTTTCTACAGAGTGGTTGTTGTCAATGATTGTAGATTTGACAAACTTGATGGATTCTGTGTTACTTGGCTGATCACTACTTGATCCTTCTTCATAAACCAAGCCAACTTTCAACTTTGGATTCCTTTGCTGATTTAGAATGGAGGTTAATCCTTCTGAGGCTTTAATACTTGACAGATTTTGGTGATACAATGCCTTAAACTTCTCCATCTCTTTTCTGGTTTTTACTATCTCTTCTTCTAAGGCTTCAGATCTCACTTTATTCTCTGATAACTGTTGTTTTAGAATGTCCTCTATTGTTTTGCCTCTTCTAACTCCAATTTTAGCAAGGCAAAGTCTTCATCAAGTTTTTTACCATTCATTTTAAACTGCATCAACAACTGTTTTTGTTTTCTATTCTTAAATCTGAGTCTGTCAATTTCTTCCAAAGCACTGATTAATTCACCTTCCATATCTACCACAACTTCTTCGTCATCCATGTCACCTCCTGTGTGTTCATCATCAAGTTATCCCATAGCCATAAACATAAAATCATTCACTTTGTCTTCGCAGGATGAATCACTATCTATGTCTTTTGAGGAGTCGTCATTGTTTGCACACAAACTTTTCTTTTTACTATATTTCTTAAATTTGTATTTCTTTTCATCATCAGAGTTCTGGTCCTTTTTCTTTTGAGGACACTTAGATGAAAAATGACCTATCTTACCACAGTTAAAACATTTGAAGGGAAACTTGCCTTGATATTTTCCTGATCCTTTCTTTAACCTTCTCACAAATTTTGCCTCAATATCATCTAATTCTGAATCAATATTCTGGTTTGCTTTAAAATATGCTTCTCTAGTGATGGATTTATCTTTGCTAATTCTCATTTCATATGCAGTTAGAGTTCCTAGGAGTTGATCAATAAACAAAGTTTTAATATCATTTAGTTCTTCTATTGCAGAAACTTTTGGATTAAATCTATCAAGCAAAGATCTTAAAATCTTCTGAACTAAAAATGCATCTTCAATCTTCTCACCAAGACCCTTCATGGCATTCAAAAGCTCTTCAACTCTTAAAAAATGCTTACTAGCTGTTTCATCCTCATTCATCTTTAGTTGTTCAAATTTCAATCTATATGTTTGAAGTTTGGCATCTTTTACTTTCTCATTTCCTTCATAACTGCTAATAAGTTTATCCCACATTGCTTTGGCAGATTCAATATGCATCACCTTTACAAACTCAGCTTCAGTAAGTCCATTCAAGATATAATTCATTGCCTTTGCATTGAAGCTAAATTATAACTTATCATCTTTAGAAGCTAGCACAACAGGATTTATATATCCAGTTTCTACTACATCCCAAACATCAACACCTAAGGCCATTATGTATGTTCTCATTCTAACTTTCCAGAAGGAAAAAATTGTTCCATCAAACAGAGGAGGATTATTGGTTGAAGTCCCTTCATGACTTGTCATGTTTAAGCTTACAGATCTACCTTTAAATAAAAGGAAAATGCTGTGATATCAATTGTTGAAATTACTAAGACAACTGAGAGGGGGGGTGAATCAGTTGTTACTGTGCTTAAACAATACTATGTCTATTAAAACATTTTTTCAATTTTCTCCAAGTGGCCATCAAGATTATACAAGATATGAACAACATAAATAATAAACATCAATAACACATATGATATACACAGAGACATATTTTCACGAGGAAACCCATAAAGGGAGAAAACCTCTTCTTCTTTGAATGATAGACAGTCTTTTATGTTCTGTACATCATCTATCTTTGAGTACCAACTCAAAATGAGGCTACAACCTCTTCTTTAACAAACTGAAACTTGTAGAGAGAACCAACCCTCAATTTTATGTAGCACCCACTAGAAGGAAGCACCAACTTCCTGAGTGTTCCAGCACCAACTGGATTGAAGCACCTACTTCCACTTATATAGGCACCAACTTGCATACAAAAAACTCTATGTTTTCCCTAGCACCACCCTGCCACCCTGTTTTCTAGCCACAACTAGATGAAAGCTACAAATTCTAGTATTCAAGCACCAATTTGAATAACAGAGGACTACAGTCCTCCCTAGAACCTCCCTGATTATAAATAAATGATTGAATAACCAACAATATAGATATATCAATTCTTACCACTTCTTCTCTATTCTGCAATTCTTCTCTGCTTCACTATTCTTCTGTTTTATTCATACTTGGGTTGACTTGCTGTATCTTTCTATTTGTTCTTTCTCTGTTCTTCTCATGTTATTTGGTATGTGTAAATTTTTCTCTCTTCACCTTTTTTGTTCTGTTCAACTTCTATTTCTCATCTCTGAGTTTGATCTCACACTGTGCATACTGTGATTTTCCTTTCTCCCAGTTCAACTCATTTTTCCAGTGAGAAAAACCAACCTAACTCAGTCACGACGTATTTCTTTTACATAATCCTTCCATTTAGTTACACTTCAAATCTCCAAAGAAACGCACAAGCAACCGAATCGCCCAAAAAACCCAAGAACTATGATTCAGTTCTGCTAACTGAATCGTAACTGATCAATAGTCCGTGAAGTGCAATAGTCACCCTTCGCTCAAAATGTTGATTAATCAACACCGTTGGATTAAATCCACAGAGACTTTTTGACCTTTCAAATATGTTCCTCGTGAAATTTACCTACTCAAACTAGCACCAGGCATGTTTCTCCCCACATGCCCACTCGCTGTGACCATATGCCAAACAAAAGTCGTTTCATGATTTCACGTTTCGGGTGATCGACTGTGAGTCACCTCGATTTTTCCAACTCGCGAAACTTTGAAGTGGAGCCTAGCAACACTAGCTCCTTCCCTTCTCTTCTGCTAATGTGACCACTAGCTGTGACCACAACCCTATTCAAAAAAGGCATTTCACGATTTCGCGACTCGCAATGTCAGAGGTTAGTGCACCTCTCTTCTTCCGATTCCCGAACTCCCGACTTCAATCACCTCATATCAATGATCTGAGATTTCCCATGACTCAACGGTCATGATTAACTTCTAGATTTTTGGATTTTGCGAGTTCCTGTATGACGTGGTCCTTGCTGACATGGTCTGCAGTTGTCCTTGATGACGTGGATCTCCTCTCGTGACACATGTTCTTCTCCTGGATTTGACGACACATATTAGTCCTTGATCCAATGGTCAAGATATCCTCTTTGCAAACTCATACTTTATATTAGATCAACGGTCCAGAAATTATCACGATTTCGCGTTTCGGATGTTTGAACGTGAGCCAAACCTGACTCTTCTAACTCTCGATATCCAAAATACTCTAGATCAACGGTCCACATCCCTCTGTGATCTAACAGTCTATATCTTATCGCAATTTCGCGTTTCATATGTTTGAACGTGAGCCAACCCTGACTCTTCTAACTCCCGATATCCGAAATACTCTAGATCAACGGTCCACAGCCCCCTGTGATCTAATGGTCCAAATCTTATTGCGATTTCACATTTCGCGGCTTCAAAGGTTAGAGAACCTCATTCCTTTGACTCTTTAGTCAGCGAAATGCTGATCTCTCACCACGTGTCCTCTAGATTCAATGACTCAGATCTCATCGCGATTTCACGTTTTGCGGAATTGGAGGATGGCTCTCGCCCATTATTCTCTTCGTAGTTATACTGGATCCGACAGATGTTGGTCCTTGTCGCTCAGATCCGACGACTGAGGCCTAATATCCTCCTCTGCGTGTCCTCACTGTTCTCCTCATTGTTGCTCTTGCCATCAATCTTCTGAGTGTCATCGCTGTTGTTCTTGCCATCAATGACAAGCACATTCTTTTCCTGAAAGATATGCCAACAAGTTACACATTGAAAAGTCAAAAAGGCCTCTGCGTGTATAATCCAACGACACTGATCAAACAAAATCTGTTTGAAGGGTTTCTGTTTCATCTTGTGATTTCTTGATCAGTTACGATTCAGTTACACTAACTGAATCATTGTTCCTGAGTGGTTGAGTCATTGTTCTTGAGCATTGGAATCATGATTCCTGAGCATTTTTGAGATTCCCGACTTGAGTGTTGGAGATGCAGAGTGTAACAGATGATGAGAGCATGAATAAAAGAAAAGTGCCGTGATAGAGAGAGGTTGTTGTTTCTATGTAAAATGTAGTCGAACTGTAAGCAGTGAAGTTTTACAACATGAACTGAGGGAGAAAATGCAGAGATGAAGAACATAAGCTGGACAAAGCAGAAATGGTAAAAACAACAGACTGTACAAGAATTTAAGCACAAGAAGATGCGAGAAGGAACACACTGATGCAGGCAGAGCAGAGCATTGTAGCAGAACAATGACGATATTGGTAAGCCATTGATAAATACTGTATCACTGTAATAAATTTCAGAAAGAAAAGATTTATATCTCAGGGTGGTAGGGTGGTGCTAGGGAGGATTGTTGTCCTCAAAGTTTCAAGTGGGTGCTGGAACACAAGGAGTTGTAGCTTCCATCTGGTTGCAGCCAAAAAAACCAGGGTGGTAGGGTGGTGCAAGGTAGAACCATTGTTCTTTGTTATACAGGTTGGTGCCTATGTGATTGGAAGTTGGTACTTCCATCCAGTTGGTGCTGGAACACTCAAGGAGTTGGTGCTTCCTTCTAGTGGGTGATAGAGAAACCAGAGGGTTGGTGCTCTCTACAAGTTGCAACATGTTAAAGAAGAGGTTGTAGCCTCATTTTGAGTTGGTGCTCAAAGATTGATGATGTACAAAACTTAAAAGACTGCCTATCATTCTAAGAAGAAGAGGTTTTCTCCCTTTATGGGTTTCTTCATGAATATCTATCTCTGTGTATATCATATGTGTGATTGATGTTAATTATTCCTGTTGTTCATGACTTGCATAATCTTGATGATCAATTGGAGAACATTAATAATATTTCAATAGGCATAAACTTGTTTAAGCACAGTAACAACTGATTCACCCCCCCCTCTCAGTTGTCATAGTATTTTCAACATGCTGCACCTACCATTCCAAAACTATTGGTCATTCATGTGAAGGAGTCCAAGACAAAGATAATCATTATTTGATTAAGTGAAGGATCACTTCACCCCTCACATTGTAGAGAAGACCACTGGTACAAAGATGTTTGAGGTTTTGGTTGGTTTATATAAGAGTTTCTGTGTCTCTAGATAAATACTCTTGAGGAAAAAACTTTTAGTCATGCACATGAGTAAGATAGATACAATGGTGGATTACTTGGCCAAGGTCATAAAGTTGAGAGATAAATTGGTTGCAATAGGGATTAAAGTGGATGATAAGGAGTTTGTGTCCATTTCCTTGAATACTTGCTCCATGTTGGAAGCCCTTTATCCAAGGTGTTTGTGGTTATGAGAGCTTGCTATATTTTGTAATGCTTTGGGATAACCTTGGGTAGGGAGAGATCATGTTGAAAACTTGTTTCCAACAACAAAAGGAAGTAGAAGAATTGGCTCTAGTTGGGAGGATGAGGAAGGGAAGCAAGAAAGGGAACAAAAAGGGTAAAAAGGAAGATCAATGTCTATGAAATAATGACTTTAGTAAGTGAAATGTTTTAGGTGTCATCAGTGGAGACACTATGCTATCTAGTGTCAGGAGAAGAAGGGGAAGGCCAAACATGTTGCAACTGGTATTATAGAAAGAGTGGATGAAGGATCATCCATTTTTATGACCACCTTCTCCTTGGTATTTTATTTATCTTCTAACATCATGTCAAGTGTTGGATGGTATGTGGAGAGTGGGGCATTAAGACATATGACTTATGATATAAAACTGTTTAGCAAGGTTTAGGGCAAAGATGGAGGAATGAAAGTGGAGTTGGGTGATGATGCTACATGTCCTCTGAAAGGTTTGGGCTCCATTTTCTTTCAGATGCCATTAGGTGTTCTCAAGTTGAATGGTGTTTTGTGAGCATTGTACTATCATTGATTGTAGTTTAGCTAGTTTGATGACTTTGGATAGAGGCATGCTAGATGGTGGATTTTACAGGTTGCTTGTTGATCTTGTGCCACTTGTACATTCTAATGGGACGCTAGATGAGTCTTCTAGTATTGAGGAGGCATATGCATTCCATATTTGGTGGGAGGCCAAGGAGACATGTCACATGTTCAAACCCTATTGTGGAATCAATGATTAATTACAAGCTTGCAAAGGATGAGATTATTGTAGAGTTTAGGGATAGGGTTGATGGATTCTCTTAGGGAGAGGGGGTTGACCTTGATGTCAGTCTTTAGGATTCTCTCAAAAAGAGGGATGTGACCTTATTGAGTTTGTTGCTTCAATGATTGGGGGTTTTGAGGAGCATGGGAGAGATACCCACGATTATAGGTTGTTGAAAACCTTGCATCAGTTGTTGCTTGTACCGCGAGCTTGGTATATTAGGGTGGATGATATTTATACAATATTTTATTTTTGTGATTTTGATAGATATAATTCACTTGTATTAGTCTTATATGGTGATGTGATTATCCTACTTGGAAATCCTGAACAAGTCATGATGTGGTGCAGTTGAATGTTTCATCTCGTGATGTTGAGTTGAAGGTTGAGGGAGTTTGGAAAGTCGCTAATGGTCCAAGGTTATGTTCCTTCAAAGTCACATGGGGTCATTTTTGTTTAGATGTACAAGATGTTGTGATAACATCTTGTGTTCTTGGATACAATGAGACTTCCACATTTAGAGGATACATATTCCAACACAATGGAGGATTGTGATGAACCAAGATTTGAAGTTTGATGAGGATGTGAGATACTTTGGGTCATAGTTGTCTATTTTAGAGATTGAAGGGGTTGAGGATGTTATTTTTCCAGAGGTTAGAACATAATGGAATCCATGTGTCGATGAGGTGAGATTGGGGATGGATACACCCTCACCTTCAACACTAGTATGTAGGATGTCAAGATGGCTTACTCAACCATTCTAGGATGAACATGCACATCTAGGAGCACCCAAATATTTAGTGAGGGTGAGTATACCTCCTATGAGATTTTCTAACCATGTTGCATTAGATTTTTCCATTTGTGGGATTTCTAGTGGTTTTGAGGAGGTGAGGTGTGATGCTTTGATGGAGGAGTGAGATGATCGGGGGATAGTTCCTTTCCGAGAGATAATGGTTGATTATGATATTTAAACACGTTCATATTTGCAGATGACAATTTTGGTTGAGTTGCAAATGGAGGAGATATGGGTTTGTGAAAACACTTTCCCGAAAAAGGAGTGTTAGCTTTCAAGGTTACTCTAAACACACTTACACAATTATTGGGGATACTTCATGGGATGCGGGGTGCTTGGTGTACAAATGACCCTTGGTTTTTCTATGATGGTCATACACATTGGAGTTGAATTGCTCATTTATTTCTATACCTTGTCTTGATGCTTATGTGGAAAAATTCTTTGGAGTGTTGGAGACCTAGACGACATGATGCCATTCATCATGATGGCCACATGGAGAGTGGGTTGCATGCTTGGAGTTCTATTCATCTTAAATGAGTGTTGGGTGTCTTAGAGGAGGGTGTTGATCCCTATATGGCATGGTGAAACTTGGTTTCTTGCATGAAGGCTTGTACTTGACTTAAGGATGCTTGGGTTAAGGAGTGATCATTTAGGTGTGGTGGATCTAAAGGTACACATGACTTAGGAGGTGTGTTGGAGCATTGGAGTCTTTTTGAGGAGGAGCGTTGGACCTTGCTTAATGAGTGTTTAGCCTTGGAGATTTGCTTGTTGGACGTGCATGCCATGGAGGTGTGTTGGAACATTAGAGTCTTTTTGAGGAGGAGCGTTGGCCCTTGCTTAATGAGTGTTTAGCTTTGGATATTTGCTTGTTGGACATGCATGCCATGGAGCTTGAAATGTGTCACCTAGAGTTGGAGTGCTTTACATGTGGGCCTATCTTGTGTAGAGTTGGGTTGCTTGTAGTGGACTAGGTCCACTTTGTATTATTGGCCTCACTCACCTCTCATATAAATAAATGGATGAGAAATTCATTTGATCACGCTTGTTCTTATTCACTCTTGTTATCACATGCTTGATTTAGATATTTGAGATTAGGTTGAACTTGTCTTCTCACAATCTTCTTCATGTGTGTTTTCTCTTTGTCTTAGGAACTAGGGTTCTTGGAGGAATTTCAATGGGAGACTAGGATCCGAGTTTTACCCCAAGGAAAGAAAGAAGACTAGGGTCTGTGATAACCAGTAGTAGTGCAAAGATAACATTTGTTGTAGCTCTTTTGAGAGAATAATACTAGGGGTTTTTGGCTTTTAGAAATCATAGTGCTACTTGCTATGCTTGTTGTGGAGGAGACGAAAATGAGATATCATGTACACTTGTGAGATGCAAGTGTAGGTGCCAAGGAGGACTTGTTGATGGTAGTGCTATCTTGTTTAGAATATTTGGTGGAGTGACCACATTTGATTAGGAGTGATTCCTAGCTAGGAGGGAGGGGTTAGTGGGCATGATTTTTTCTCATGATTTCCCTAGTTAGGGTTTGAAGAGCTTGGCTTGTTCTAGCTTTGTAATAAAGTTGTGGTATGTACTTGTACTTAATATATATATATATATATATATATATATATATATATATATATATATATATATTTTCAATTGTACTCCAAATATGATGTATTTGTAGATTTATTTTTCTTAATTGGGTAGATTGGGTAGATTCTATCACTTGTTGTTCATGCTTATTTGACATAACATATAACTGAAATGGTTAATTAATTTAACACACATTGAACATATTTATTGGTGTTATAATATATTGTAATTATATAATTTAGATATGTTATATGCTTATAAAAGTGTACTTTAAGGCTTGTATCATATTTGCAGATTTATTTTTCTTAATTGGGTAGATTATATCACTTGTTGTTCATGCTTATTTGACATACCATATAGCTGAAATGGTTAAGTAATTTAACACACATTTTTAAGATAGAGGAACATATTTAGTGGTGTTATAATCTATTGTAATAATATAATTTAGATAGGTTATATTCTTATAAAAGTGTATTTTAAGGCTTGTAGCATTTTGGTGTTCAAGTACACTTGTATGGTATTTATTCTTTTTAGTTATTGTGTGAAATTGGGTTGAAGAGAAGTGAATATTATTGTTGTAATTTAATATTTCAAATCAACTCTAGGTTGAAAGTTCATAGGGAATAAACTAGGGAAAGCTTAAGAGTGAAATGAAATTTCTATATCTCTCTTCAACAAATCCCAACTCAATCATTAAATGAGTATATCTAAAATGTAGCTTAATATAAATGATAAGAAATATGTTTACATACCATATCTTCATCTTCGTCCAAAAACAATCTACTACACAGATATATTTAAATATCACAAGTAGAGCAAATTGTTTGGAGTTTCCCTTAGAAAAATAACGAATGAATTGACTTCAATTACAAGGAATAGATTAGGGAAAGCTTAAGAGTGAAGTGAAATTTCTATATCTCTCTTCAACAAATCCCAACTCAATCATTAAATGAGTATATCTAAAATGTAGCTTAATACAAATTAAATGAGTATATCTAAAATGTAGCTTAATACAAATGATAAGAAATATGTTTACCTACCCCATATCTTCGTCCAAAAACAGTCTACCACCATATATTTAAATACCACAAGTAGAGCAAAATGTTTAGAGTTTCCCTTAGGAAAATAATGAATGAATTGACTTCAATGAGATGATCCAAATAAGAAGTGTATATTGTATTTATACACATCCTTTATGTTTACTAGCCTTAATAGGTTGACTAGGTTGACTAAAAAGGGTTAGTTAGGTACCGTATGTTAACTCCATAAAGCTATAATCAATACAATGGATTGACACACATGGTCAAGTAAAGAGTAACCACATGATCTTAAAAAAGGAAACAAATGGTTTGAATGGGAAAATGTGTCCAAGCGGACGCTAAATCATGAACCCCAAAGTAGTTGAGAGATTTGATTGTTGCTTCATACTTAAAATAATCAATATTTTGATTTCGAAAGAACACAAGTTTTCTTGAGGGATAAATTATATTGTGATCGCGATTAATGATGAATGCCAAGCCATGGAACCATGACTATTCAACCAACATAGATATTTGGAATCTAAAGAAAGCATTTAGAAGCATTATAATCTAGAGAGCACCATTGGCCAATGAATGAAATTAAACCATATGTACATTAGGTTAATTATGTTTCACTTAAATTGTTCGAAAAAGGTCCCTTTTAATTGGATATGTGCATATAATCACTTAATCCAAAGGTATTTATTGTATATTATTTTTTTTGGAATAACAACATCTAATTATGGTTCACTTAAATTGTTCGAAAAAGGTCCCTTTTATTTGGATATGTGTATATAATTCACTTAATCCAAAGGTATTTATTGTATATTGTTTTTTTTTGGAATAACAACTTCATTTGAATATTATTAACAACAAAATATATGCATGGATGATATTTGATAAAAAAAAATGGCTCACAAACATTACCACTATAAGTACTAACAAGATTTAAAATTGAATTGGTTAGTTACCAAAATGTCAAATGGTTTAATTAAGTTGATTAGATTATCAAAACACCCAAATGTCATTACTAGCAAGATTTAAAATTGAATTGGCCAGTTACAAAAATGTCAAATGGTTAATTGAGTTGGTTAGATTATCAAAACACAACACCCAAATGCCATTACTATTGCCAAAAAAAATTTACACTAAAAAATTGAGTTTATGAAAGATAAAAGTTAGAATAAATAGATGAACATTAGGACAAATATAGGACCCCAACATTGCGGGGTGGATCATCAATTGTTGGGGGTTGCTTCCCAATTAGTCTAGGACACTTAGTTTCCATAGTAATAATAGGCTTGCAATCATTGTTTCAAGGAGTAACCTRGTCTTTGAAATAGAAAGAGTCAAGGTTGAGATGCATATGAGGAGGCTTGGTAATCCTCTCTTTTAATCTCTCCTTGATTAAAATGTGAAACTATTTCAAAATTTATCACAATAATTAAACAATTATTGAGAGGATCAAGTGACCTATATGCTTTTGTCGCATCATTATCACATTTATCACAATAATTAAACAATTATTGAGAGGATCAAGTGACCTATATGCTTTTGTCGCATCATTATCACTAGTAAACAATTTTACACACTTTGAATTAAACTTGCTCCTCATCTGAAATCAAATCATATGTAGAGGAGCCAAAATCTCTAAGTTTACTCATCTAATGTTCTCTAGAACAAGCTTCTTCCATTGTGATATTTTTCCTTGTTTTTTTATAGGACTTTTTTTCAAAAATGATGTAACACGTGTTATTTGGCCTAATATTGCCTAATATTTACTTGGAAGTGCTTTTCCTCATAACATGCACCTCATCATCTCTATGATTTCCCCATTCCTTTCAACTCCACCATTCTATTGAGGTGTATAGGAAGCAATTGTTTACTTCTGAATTCTCCTTTTGGAAAATTAAATAAAATATTAGATGCAATGTATTTTTAGTTTGGAAGACTTTAATCTTGTTTACTATTTTATTCTCTACTCATCTTATATACTTTAAACACTTCAACAACATTACATTTTCTCCTTAAGAAATATATGCACTTTTTTCAAGAAATTAGTGAAAAAAAAAGAAAATTCTTGTACAAATTAGTGATTGTGTTTCATTTGGCTTACATAAGTTTCTACACACATGCACAACACATCTATTCTCCATGCTTTCCTTTTATGAAAGGATTCTTTGTGTTGGTTATTGACTAACCTTGCTATGCAAATACCTTTAAAATATTAAGTTATTAAATCATTTTCAACATTTAAGAGATAAGGGAGAAGTATATTAGAAATTGAGATGTTCATACTTTTAAAGACATACACATACACATATATATAGATCCATCACTAGCCAATAATTCTCATGTCTTTTTCATTCCTATCTTCTTAGACAAGTATGAACTATGGTCCTTGATTCTTGATGCAATAAATTTTCCATTCCTTTGCCCTTGATCAAACATATCTCTATGCCAAATAAAACCTCCAAATGTGGGTTATATTTCATCATCTCACTCATTAAAAGAAAATTCTCATTCAAACCTAAAAAGGACTATATTCCCCAAAATGAACTTAACCATCTAAAAGGACTATATTCCCCAAAATGAACTTAACCATCTAACACTTATACTTGAATATCTTCACTCTCTTTAATAATGAGTCCACTTAAAATATTTTTTTTAGAATTGTGTCTTTGCTCAAATGAAACAAAACAATGACGTAGCTAAATCAAAATAGCAATAGTTAATAGATTTACAGGTCTCCTAAGAAGCAACAAAAACACATTGTTCATATTTGTTACCTTCAACATTCTCATACTTCGTAACATTTGTATGCTTCTTACATGGATATCTTTTCTTCTTTTTAAAGATCTTGTCACCACTTTTTGCAAAGAAAAA
Source organism: Picea engelmannii (assembly GCA_009831015.1). Classification (NCBI taxonomy): domain Eukaryota; kingdom Viridiplantae; phylum Streptophyta; class Pinopsida; order Pinales; family Pinaceae; genus Picea; species Picea engelmannii. The sequence continues at coordinate 340,462 of ML778424.1, forward strand.
ATATGATTGAGCTTGCAAAATAAAAAAATTGCATACTACCGTTGGAACCAACAATTGTGTTACATGTAATTATGGCATTTTTGAAACAACATTTTTCTCTATATTCTAGTGGTTCTTTATTTTGTATTCAAATTTCTCTACAAAGGAACTTTTATATGCTTCACCACCACCAAATTGCTTTCACTATAACTTCATCACCACTAAAATTAATTTCACTTGTTAGGATGTGTCAACAATAGAGGTTAAGTTCAATTTGCTCTAATGCAATTTTAGGTTAAAGTGCACTTTTGTGCTTTATTAATCTGACTCCTCAAACATCTCCTCAATATTAATGACACTTGATCATGGTTTAACACCTGATTAGCCCATGAACTCTATTTAAAGAGCATGGATGGTCATTTGTTGGTGATCAATTTTGAGAGATGTTCATGTAAATATTTTTTGCATTAATTTATTATCCAAGTGTTATGCACTATTTCCATGACTAATGGTTTTAACCATGTAAACCATGACATCTTGATATTTGACATGTATTTGAGTGCGTGTCTAATTTTTTGACCTATGTGAACATACCTTCTTTTTCAAACATGGTATCGTAGTTATTTTCAATCTTTGCACCTTTGTTGATCGACATAGGGCATGATTGTTTTGTTGCACGAACAAAGCACAATTATGTTTACACAGTTTACAAGTATTTTTGGGCCAAGTGAACCTTTCAATTGCATCCAAAGTGTTTTTCCCAACTGATAATGCCTTTTGTTTCATTTGAAAAGCACTTAGTTTGCACGAGATATGGCCATTTCTCTCCAATAATTCGACAAAGGCAATCAATTTTTAATTCGTGATATTTTTTTTAAATTATTTTGTCTATTTGTTCTTGGTTTATTTAGGTTTTCCAAAATGTTTCATGGTTCTTCCCTACTAATTTTCTTATGCTCTTTGCCTTGTGTTTCAAGCAAACTTGGAAAATTGTTGCATTCTTAACTAAAAAAATACTAATAGTTCTCGATTAATTAGCCTTTTTTCCATTGCTCTTGGTTTTTCGGCTTCCTTGTGGTATTTCTTGACTGTTTTGTTGTGCAAGAGGATAGTTTGTGGCTACAATTCAAATTTTCATTGGGCTCTCTTGGAATATGAGGGTTTAACTTTCTTGACCTCAATGTCAACCACTTCCTTTCATCACTGGAATCACTAAAACCATTGTTTTTTCTAGGGCACCAACTGTGAGGTATTTTAAAGACACAATCTTCTTTTTTGGAAGTTTGCGGGCTTCTCGTGTTCCTTGGAAATAAACTCTTAAAGGAGCTGTTACCTTGGTGAGGTCACCCTTTTCATGTGGGATAAAAACTATGGTGTTCATGTGACCTTTGTATGATTTTACTTAACATATAAAGCAATGGAGCTTTGACCCTTGTACTAAGATACCTCACCACACTACCATGTGGACTAGACATAATGCGATACACAACCACCACCTTAACACTAGTGTGACACCTCATTGCACACATCATCATATTTGCATATCACTACCACGTCACTTTCCACATGTCATGTCATATTTTTTCCATGTTCATAGTGCAATGACTTACCGTGTGGCACTCTTTTAGTTTACCTTGTGTCACTTGTGAAGGACCCCCTTGCATTGGCAATTTGGGTTTGGATAGTGATTTTTAAATGAGCATAACTTTGTCATATGGAATTCATTTCAAGTGCAATGTTTTTGGATCTGAGCTGTCCTATGCATTGATGTGTTCTATTTATGCAAATTCGATTGTTATCAACATCCATTTTTATAATTATAATTATAATAAATTTTTAATAGAAAATTTCTTCTAATCTCTATTTCATAAAATTCCAAGAGGCATAAATTGTATACAAGTATTGTGTTGGGTGCCTTTTCTCTATGAAAGTGCATAAATTTTCAAATATTTTAATGCAAAAAATATATACTAATGAAAAAGAAAATTATTTTATAAGAGAGTTTCTCACAATCGATCATCAACAAATGACCCTCCATGCTCTTTAAGTAGAGATAATAGACCAATTGGGTGTTAAGACACTGATCAATGCATCTATTAAGATCGAGGATAATATGAGTTATCAGATCACTCTATGTCTAGAACATATCGTGACCATCATATTACATAACTACAAATTCCTACCAATACATACTAAAGGAACAAACTTTTACCTAAAAACATATTAGACCAAGTTGAAATTAACTAACTCCTAAGTGTTTAAATATCCTAACATCCCCCCTTAAAAAAAACTTGGGATAGGATTGAAGGATTTACAAAGGTGACACACTAGGTCAAGGAAGGAGACATTAGAGCACAACCCCCCTTAATGAAAATTTCCTGAACTCCTAACATAGGTCAAAGTTTGGAAAACTTCATTTCTGTAAGAGACTTTGTGAAAATATTTGCAATTTGATCTTTTGTAAGGAAAAATAACACTTAAAGAACTCGATCGTGAATGATATTTTTGATGAAGTGCATGTGTATCTAGACGTGTTTGCTGTGATGATGTTGAACTAGATCTTTGGTGAGCTTGATGACACTTTGATTGTCGCACCATAGGATGGTTGAATGCTGCTACTGGAATCCAAACTCTAAAAGGATCCGTCAAAGCCACAAGGCTTTTTGACTTGCAATAAATGTTTCTCATTACTCTGCTTCTGTTGAAGAAATATCAATAGCTTGTTGTTTCTTACAAGCCCAAGTGACAGGTCCAGAACCAAGGTTAAAAACATAACCTACAGGAGACTTTCGATCATTAGGGTTGTAGGACCAATATAAATCATTGAAACCAACCAAAAAAGGAGTCCCCCCTGAACTGTAATGTATTCCAAACTGAATTGTACCCAAAACATATCAAAGTATCCTTTTTGTTGTTTTCCAATGGCTCTCTTAGGGAGTTTGCATATAGTGGACAACATGACCAATAACAAAAGAAATAGCAGGATTAGTATGAGTAAAAAAAAAAGGCTAACAACTAATGGATCGTATAAAGTGGCATCGAATTCAAGAGTAGTGCAAGTGGAAACAAGTTTGATTCCAAACTGGAAAGGAAAAGGGGTTGGTTTAGAATCTTCCATGTGAAAGTTGTGAAGAAGGTCACATGCATATTTAAATTGGAAAATAAAAATTCCTTCTTTGGTTTGAAATACTTGGAGGCCTAGGCCCGCAGGGGTTGTTGACGATAAAAATAGCAACGAGGATTTCACCTGCAAAGTATGATCTAGGTGGATATCGATGGCCACCCACATTTTCCAACTGACTCAAAACAGTTTTTTGGCAATTTTGGCAATTTACTATTTTTAGCAGTTTTAACTTTCGAGGCCATTTTGAGGGACCAAATGAAGGTTTTTCAGGATAAATATTCTCAATGATATCCGAAGGCATGATTGAGCCCCAAAAATGGATCTCCTCAATGATACCTTTCCAACAGGCTATCATACGCCTAAAACGGAGATCGTATGCAAAAGTTACGACCCCGAGAAGTTGATGTACTAACTTACCCAGACGGGGCCCACATGACTTTTGGCGCTTCATCTCCTAGGGTTAGGTTTTTGGATGTCTAGGGTTTTTGGCATTCCCGTTTATTGTAAAAATTCCTTCAGAGCCTTATTGTAATCATCTTCTTGCGAATGCGAGTAGCCGTCACATCTCTTCTTAGAGATAAGCTGCCACCATTCTAGCGAGTCTTTCACTCTGTATTTTTACAGTCTCTGCACATTTATTTAATTAATAGAAATCATGTATTACTATATATCTGTGTTTATGGTTGCATCTCCGATACATTTCTGTTATATTATTGGATATCTGGGATATCTCTGTGCATTTCTTTATTATATGTCTGCTCTCATTTCGTGCCGAAAATAATCCGGATCAGTGGTATCAGAGCAGGCTGCTCTTGATTGTTTTTCACTGCATGTCCCTGAAGAGGTCCAAGTATAGAAAGTTAGGTCTCTATATTGTCTCTCTTGAGGAAAATCTCTCTCACACACCCAGGAAACCCTTAAGGGTGGAAGAAAAGAAAAACGATAGAGAAAATGATCCTATCAGTCTGTTGCTTGAGCAAGCTCTCATGCAACAGAGGGATGAAATGATGGAGAATTTTTCCCACATCCTTCAATGCCTGTCGATAGCAATAGACACATATTTATCAAACAACCACTTTGGAGGCACCTCTCCTTTCAAGGTACAAGTTAATTTTGATATTCCTGTATTTGAAGGACAGATAGATGCAGAAGCCCTAGAAAAATGGTTAAACCTGCTAGAAGGTTATTTCTCTGTTCACAATTTTTCTGATAGAGAAAAGATCATATTCACACTCCTTAAAGCTCTCCCCCATGTCAAACATTGGTGGGAAACTTACTAGGAGCAGAGTTCCATAGAGGAGTCTGGAATATATGGGGCCGAGCCCACTTGGGATTTTTTTGCGGATGCGATAAAGGAACAGTATTACCCTGTTGGCAACTATGATGACCGGTACATGAGATGGACCACACTGCGGCAAGAGAGGGGCCAAGAAGTTCTAGAGTTCACCAATACCTTCCATACCTTTCACACCAAGCTGGGTATCAAAGACCCCGAATGACATTTGGTTCTGAAATACCGTGGGGCTCTACACAGATACATCCAAACTGAAATGGATTTTCTGGACATCTCATCACTCGGTGCTACTTATCGATATGCTGTTAAAATTGACCAGAAATTTAAGCACCAGAACAAACGAGAGTTTGGGTCTACAAATCCACAACAACCAAAGTATGACAAAGACGACCCTAACAAATAGTCTCTCGAAAACCAATCCAAGCCACAAGAAAATACGGGTCACGGGAAGACAAAGAAGGACACTGGAAAATGGTGCGATTTCCACAAAATCCCCGGGCACAAAATCGATGAATGTCGCTCAAAACAATCTTTGGTTGCCGAAATCAAAGATAAGGAGTCGAATCCTAATTAAGAATCTGATTATGAAAATACTGGTAAAAGAAAGATCATCGACACAGACCCCACTGCTATTGTCGCGACCGCAACAATTCAACCAAAAGAACCAACAGATCTTGAAGAGGGGGAGCGCCTTTTTCATTCATAGATGTGGGTGAATGAGACCCCACTGCATTTTATTGTTGATAGCGGAAGCCAGAAGAACCTCATCTCAGCAAAGGTCATCAAACAGTTGGGATTGTCGACAACACCACACCCGCAACCATACAACATTGGGTGGATTCGCCAAGGATGAGATCTTCGTGTCAGCCAGCAGTGTTGATTGTCATACAACATCCAATCTTTCAAGGATGAGGTATTATGTGATGTTTCCCCACTGGATGTCTGTGATGTTCTCTTGGGCCAACCATATATGTGGAAGTGCCATGCTGTTTATGAGTCTCGACCTCTCAGTGTCATTGTTTCTCTGGGGGGTCATCTCTACAGAATACCAGAGGTAGTTCCGATTACTGTCCCACCTAAAAAGTGTCGCAAGGTAGTATCTCATACTACAAAATTCAGCTTCTTCACAATCTGTTTAAAAGGTGAACAAAAGGATACTACAACCACTATAACGTCAGCCCAAGCACCTTCTATCCAACAAAAGCAGGTCGACAATATTGTAGTGCGACCATATTGGTTAAAAAGGTCCAACCCTTCCAGCCACATGCTCGTGATAGCCTTCCACAAATCGAGCAACACGACGTCTCTAGCAAGGAAAGTAGCTCACCAAGATTCAGATTAAACAAACGGTTTTTCCTCTCCCTCAGGCACTCAATGCAATGGATACCATTTCTTCCTAAGGATGGAGGATTGATCCAGGTGGATATCGGTGGCCACCCACATTTTCCAACTGGCTCAAAATAGTTTTTTGGCAATTTACTATTTTTAGCAGTTTTAACTTTCAAGGCCATTTTGAGGGCCCAAATGAAGGTTTTTTGGGATAGATATTCTTAACGATAACTGAAGGAATTATTAAGCCCCAAAAATGAATCTCCTAGACGATACCTTTCCAACGGGCTATGATACGCCTAAAACGAAGATCGTATGAAGAAGTTACGACTCCAGGAAGTTGATGTACTAACTTACCCAGACGGGGCCCACATGACTTTTGGCGCTTCATCTCCTAGTGTTAGGTTTTTGGATGTCTAAGGTTTTTGGAATTTTTGTTTATTGTAAAAAGGCCTTCAGAGCCTTATTGTAATCGTCTTCTTGCGAATGTGAGTATCCGTCACATCTCTTCTCAGAGATAAGCTGCCACCATTCTAACGAGTCTTTCACTCTGTATTTTTATAGTCTCTGCACATTTCTTTCATTAATAGAAATCATGTATCACTGTATATATATGTTTATGGTTTCATCTCTGATACATTTCTGTTATATTATTGGATATCTGCGATATCTTTGTGCATTTCTTTATTATATCTCCACTCTCATTTCGTGCCGAAAGTAATCTGGATCAAAGTATTGCTAATGCCTATTATTTAAACTAAGCTAATGATATATAATACTAGTAGGTGGAACCCCCTTGTAGATTGGAGGATCAATGATAATCTTATTACACATTTTATGCTGCTGTTTCAACATTTCTTACAGGGTTCTACATGATTACTGATGAAGTATTGGTTTTGTTTGCAACATAATGGCATATGGATAATGCATTTTATGTGTTGATTCCATTACTCTAAGCTCTAAATTCCATGTTATGAATGGCTTATATTCATTGTTATTACATTGATATTGTAGCCATGATTCATTACCTGTCACACCTGCACAAGACACATGTTAGTAACAACAAGAAACAAGAGAAATGGAAAGAAACTTATAAAAAAAATCCAAGAAGGGAAACTATACTATGCTATGCTATGTGCAATTGAAATTAAAAAAAATTGATGTTAGTCCTAACTAGAAATGTTAGTGGATATACTATTTGTATTGAGTTATATCGGGCACATTTTATATATGTAATTGTATGGTTTTGGAAATGGTTAATATGGATTGGGTGGCGCAATTAGCAAGCAATGTGTATAAGTTTCAATGCATGGATTAATGGTTTGGCTAGCTATTGTGTACTACGTAATCGAATGAGATGGAGGATGGAAGCGATGTGCAGTAAATGCATGTCACTCCATACTTCTCCCACCGGGCCGTCACTCTAGCATGGTTATTATTCATTTTGGTCTTGCTATGGTTAAACTTTGATATTCAAGCGTGGAAGGAACTGCTCGACCAAGGTCACATTTTTAAGGGCATTGGTTACATGTATGGTTATTTTCGCCCATCCATGAATTCACTCTGTGTATGAAATGAACATTGGCTTGGTAATATGTTGGTCTATGTTTTCTTGAGGTTGGAAACTATGTGAACGCGTGGTGTTTTCTCTGGAATGACTGTGTGTGTTATTTGTTGCAAATGGAAAAATCGATGGTTGAAGTCGCGATTTCATTAGCTGTTATGTGTGGTGGAAACCGTGATGGCTCTCAGTTGTCTTTATGGTTTTTTTTTGGAGGGTTTCACTCTGTTTATCCTTACTGGATGTCTCCTCACAGTTATGGTAACCACACCTGGTTGTATTTGGGGCTATGGGGTTGCTGTGTATGTTTTGAACCACCTTTTGGTCACTGCATATCTTTTCACCTGGTCGTGGGCTCATTTTGCGTTATTGGTATCCGCACAATTGGTTATGAGGTGGTTATTATGCCAAGAAACATGCTTTAGGGTTGTTGGTAGTACCTGGGCTCTGCATTTCTATCAGCATTATTCGACTATTGGGGAAAAACACAAGGGTTATGCCTCTGCGTGTTCTTGGTGTTGGTTACTGGCCAGTAAGAAATCTCCGCTCCTCTGCATCATGATCTACCCTACCCGGTGTCGAAATGTCACCCTATATTACAAGCTAAGGGCCATAAGGCTTGTGGTTCCACCATTATTGTCTCGGAAGCTCTCACCTACTGTCGATATGGTTGACCTCCAGTCTCCCTGTGTTTGGTGACTGAGAGAACCCTTGATTATTTTGTTCATTAGTTATAGAGCCCGATTTTGATAAACTAAACCAGTCACACACTGTCGGGTATCTTGTTGAATGTCATAAGTTGGTTGGGTAGTATTGACAATGGCTTTGATTGTTGGTTCGTCTTTGTTTGATCAAGTTGATTGGAGAGTTGTAATTGAAAATGATAATGGGCATACAATCGCTGCCTCCTTTTGTTGTGACAGTTGAATCGATAAATCAACATTGTTATAAATGGATTGATTAAGAGTAATTGGATATGTACAGTCACATAAATGCCTCTTTGTGTTATGTGTTGGTCTGTGTGTTCCTACAACGTGGTATAAATTGAAGTGATGGTTGCTGTGTGTTTAATTTTCCCAATCGAGACTATTGCAATTTGAAGAGTTGATGACTGTGACCTGACTATCTATTGTGTATGATTTATAGACATCGTGCATCATTTTGTTTTATTGCACCATCAAATATGGGCATGGGGTTTTGGTAGTATGGTTTCATTGCAAATTTAATTGTTAAATTTGTCAAAGGAAAGGAATCAGGCATGTTTTAAAAGAGTTTGTTCAACTCAGGAAAGACCTGTGTCTATGTTTGATTTGAGAAATTAAATTTTGGGCAGTGGTTGATGTTTTTTTTATGTTGAACAAAGTTGAAGCAATATGACTGTGTGTTCCTTGGATTTTGTTTTAAATATAAAGGGAAGGAAATCAAAGGAAACAAAATTCTTTCAACAATATGTTTGAAAGGCATAGTAATTCTGAGTATGATTAGACACCGTATTAATTGAAAATTTTTAAAAGGAAATTGAATGTGGGACAACGAACAAGTTTTAACACACAATAATTATTTAATTGGTGTTGGAATAGTTGTATTGAATACATAACTATTTTTATGGATTACTTAATTGATTTTTCGAACAATATCCACTCTTTTCCCCTACCATTATTCCACTTTTCTCACATTACAATCCCCCTCACTTTCCCATATTCACTATCCACTCCCTGTTCTTAAAATTAATTTTAGTTAAGATAAGTTCTGTATTATGATAGTTAAAGGATCGCAGGGATGAATTACAGTGATATATTCTTTTGGTTTACGATACAATTTATTGTTTGATGTCTGTGAGCAGTAATCATGATCTCCCCCCCCTCATTTTAACATTTTTTTGCTCAATACAACCCCTCGCATATCCCATAACCCTTTTTCACCCCCTTCTCATTGACAACTATTAAACGATTTGTATGGATTGGATTACATGAGTCTGATATGTTGCTGAGCCAAATTTTATTTCATATTTAAAAAGAGTTGTCATGTATGGTTGTTAAAGAAACTATTTTCTAATCAATTATGCATACATGAATGAGTTTTTTCAGCAGAGGTAGCCATAGCAAGGGTAATCGAGGAAGAGGAAATTGGAACAGGGGCCCTAGAAGGCCAATATTTTCTATACACTTTGATGCTGACTCGCAAGAGTTAGGCCAACTATTTCAAGATGAATTTTTTAAATGGATTGGGCAATGAGTGGTAAAAACTAGGCCTAAAAGGCCTCCCTTCCAAGCCCCATAGGTCCCTGGTATCCCAGTGCCTCATCATGTCTCACTGCAACCTGAAGTCCCTGAAAACGACGGAAGGCAAGAGATTGTCCACCCGACAGTCTCCCAACATCGTGGTTGGCCTAACTTGTCTCTACCTGCTCCTCCACCTATTAATCAAATTGTCCAAGCTTCCCCTGTCCACTCACTAGTACAGTCTTCCCATGAAATAAAAAGGTTAAAAACCAAGGCCCACCATGCTCCCGACAAAGGAAAAGCCACTACTGCCCCTTCCTCACCATCAAATGACACTGATAAATCTGTGTCCTCCCACATGCATTTGAGAGATGATTTCTCTCATGTGATTAGTGAGATTAGGCCTAAAGGCTCCACACAGCCTAAGGAAAATTCAGAGATATCAAAAGGTGACAACAACAACAAGGGAAAGATTGCCTCCCAGAGTGGAAAATATGGATTTTAAGTTTTTATTTATTAATTGTTGAGAACAATTGACTTCTGGAATTTTGGACAACACACTATTTTTTTTGGATATATGGGTAATATATTTTTGGAAATAATTTCAATTATCATTGATATTAATTGTCAAAATATGAAAGTGATGATGGGAGTCACAACGAGGGATGTTTTGTTTGATTAACTAGTGTGTTATGATTGTTAAAGAACTAAAGGGAGTCACAAGGGGTCCCACCTACTAGTTATTATTTATTTAAAACCCTTATTATGATTTTATTACTTTTTCCCCTTAACTCAAAATTTCGTTGAGTTTTAGTTAACTTAACTAAAGAAGTAGTTAAACTACTTCAACCAAATATAACTTGCTTAAAGGAAAAATGAAAAGGATGAACAAGGGGGAATAGAAGGAGAAGCATACTAAGGTTTTCTCTTCGAGTTTTGTTGAGATAATTCAATTTTCATTCATTCCTTAATTCATTAGAAGCCTAATTCTTTTTTATGATAACAGGGTCCTATTGTAGACAACAAGATTTAGGGATGAATTACATCATTCAGACACTTTGTTTTCAAAGGTGTTGATCTATGTTTGATAGTCTGTGTAGACTTGTCTGTTTGTGAATTAGATTTCATGACTGGCGAAGGCTATTGTGCAGAGTTGAGTGGGAAGAAATCTGTGGCAAGCTGATCCAACTTTTAAAGTTGAGTTTTTACTTTTTGTTAGAAGTCCTTTTGTATGTTTCATCGGGGACATTTAAGTTTGTTTTTGGTCCAAAATTTCTTAGGAAATTTTGTAAAGAGAATGATTCTTTTGATGCATTGGAATGAAATAAAGAATTTCTTTATGTCTCATCTATTTTTATTATTGACTTGGTGTATTCACTTCTGTCTCTATATTTATTTCAACATCTGTTATGTTTAGAAAATTACATAAATAATGAATTTTTCAGCAAGCTTTTATTTATAAAAAGCAGTCTAAGCACTTGTAAACAATACTTGTGAATTAGGATACCAATTTTTATGGCTATAAACACAGGGTGATATTCCCATCTATATTGATTTATCCAAGCGTGATCTGAAAATGTTTGAGTAAGATCATTTCATATCGTTTCCTCAACATTTATTTGGTGACCATACTGGGGAGATCTTCAATATCTCTCTAGTTTATTTTTATGCTCGATTATAATTGAATACATCTAATTTTCTGATATTGATTCTTTGACTGTTTGATTTCTTAATGACTGTACCTGTTGCAAGGCAGCCCAATATTGAGCCCGATCTTCAAGATCAGACCAACATTGCTTTGAATTTGTTTAACAGTATTTTAGACACTACTAATACTCAGGATGAACTTAATCATTCATGGGCAACAATTGAAAAAGACATTAGTACCCAAGAACATTAGGAATCTAGACATAAACAACCTAGAAATCATCAATAACCTTCTTGTTTCTTCAGATTCGGCCTTCTTTTCATGTCCTTAGACCCTTGTGTTTCTAGGAGGAGAAGAGGCTTATCACCTGAAACTAATCCTATTGCTGAAATAGGAAGGAGGAACATTTTGTTATCTACCCAACAAGGGGCTCTAAGGAGAACCTTGTCTGATTCATCCAGTTCATCTTTTTCTCCCTTACTTATCACCCACAAGATGACATCTAGTGGTGGATCTAGTGGCACTGAAAGTGCTTCCTCCTCTCAGTATTCAACTTCATCAGTGATTGGTAGCTTATATATCCACCATATCCCTATCCAATCTACCACAAATCCCACCAAAGTCATTAAAAAGTATGAGCTTTTTCAATTTGAAGAAGATGCCACTACCACACCATGGCATGTTTCCTCTCTTCTTAACCTAGCACCTGCTACTCATCCACTTCTTAAATTCACAGAGCATCTTCCTTGGTTTTTAAAAGAATAACACTATCACTACTAATGAACACCTGGTGGCATTTTCTAATGCTTTTCACAACATAGGAGCCAATGACAATGATACTTGCATGCACTTATTTGTCAATTCCTTGGAAGGAAAGGCTACGGCCAATTTCTTTGACCTTCCTCCTAAGATTATGTCTACTTGGGAGGAGTTAGTCTATTGGTTCAAATCCACCTATGGGAAACCTAAAATTCCAACTGAGCAGTTACGTGAGTACAATAACATCGCCTATAAGGATGGTGAGACCATCAAGTTCTTCAACTTGCATTTCACTAAGTTATACAATCAAATCCATGAATTCATTCGACCTCAGAACCAAGCCGCTTTCATGCATTACTACAATGCATTACCTTCCCCCTATCATAATAGGCTTGAAGAAAATTCCTTTGATAACCTCGGTTCCAATCTGCATACTTGTTTAGAGTATGAAGAACAACTTGAAGGAATAAGGCTTCCTCAGGGAGAATCGGTTAAACAAACAAACATGTCCGCCCTCTTACAACTAGTACAAGATATGAATAATCGTATGATAGCATATGAGAGAAAAGGAAATGTCTCCCCTCTCACCCCTGGAGCTTCATCCTCTTCTGCACCCCCCTTTAGAAATCCAATTGACAAGAATTTTCAGCCTAAAGCTATCATGCCTTGAAGTTGGTGTAACTTTTGCGAGGAACACCACGAGGAAACCACATGTGAGGTAAGGAAGAGCGCTAGAGATAAGATCTTTGGTAAAAGACTAGAAAATACCATCGCTGTCCTAGATTTTGCAGAGCCAGAAGATGTCATGATCATAAATACTAGGAACAAATCCTACGCTCCCAAAGGAAAATATGATCCTCCCCACAATTCTTTTAGCCCGAGCTCATCCTCACTGGCTGATACTATTTAGGTTTCTATGGTTTCTGACAGTCAATGAACTACTTTCCCTCTCCCCTCTTCCAAATACAATCTCCTAAATCAGTTGGGAAACATCAAAGCAGATGCCACCCTTCTGGACATGGTTTTCATCCTTGAACAATAGAGGCATCTAAAAAAATTCATGGAAGGAAAATATTCTGTTGTAGCCAACCCCTCTAAAGAGGTAAATTAAGAGGATTCATCTGTAAATAAAGTAGGTGTACATAAATTTAGATACCCTGCAAAAAATCCCCCTTTTTATATTTTTGTAAATATTATGGATAATATCGCCCATTGTTGCCTCATTGATGGCGGTTCGGGCCCAAGTGTAAAGTCGAAGATTATCATGGAAGAGCTAGGCTTGTCTTGTACAAATGAAAACACCATGAGCATTCTCTCTTATAATAGTCTACAACAAACAACCATAGGTGAGATTAAAGATGCGACCTTAGTTTTGTGCGCACACCCTGAAATAAGGACAACCCTTAGTATTCAGGTAATTGATATGCCAATAAGAAATTACTCAATCATCTTGGGAAGAGATTGGAAATATTTGACGGGTGGATACCTTTCACTCGAAGGGACACACTTATCCGTTCCTCGGAATGGTAAAAACATTATAGTCCTTAGAGAGGGAAGGATTTCACCTTACATAGAAAGTGTCCCAGAACCTAATGTGAACTATATCGAAGAGGACCTAGGGGTGTATTTCATATTTGTTGAGGAGGATAACATTCCCTTGGAACAAATCAATTTAGATGATGGTATGTGTCACATGCAATTTGATGGTTCATGCTCTAGTGAAGGTAACAAAGCTGCCATAATCTTGTACTCTCCTGTGGGGAAAATTCATAACTTTTCTTACAGGTTGGAGTTTTCTTGCACAAATAATGTCATTGAATTCGAAGCTTTATTATTAGGCATTGAAAATGCCTATAATCTTGGTTGTGGTCACCTTTCAATTTTTGGAGATTCTGAGCTTGTTGTGAAACTTGTACATAAGATATACTCTCCTAGAAAAAAATTGATGAAACGACACACCCAAACTGTTTGGGCACTTATCTCGAACCTATTATATTTCAAAATCACTCATGTTAAGAGGGAATTGAACTCAATGGCTGATCGAAAACTTCTGCCACCAGGCCTGATTGTACTTTTCAATCTCTATATCGTCCACATATCCCTGACAATATAGAATCTTGGCAGGTATTCCCCAATGATGAGAGCATTTGTGCTTTCATTCAAAATGAACCTTATAATCCCAAGGAAATTATATCCATAGAATATAACAAGATTCCTGAGGGCTTGACTCCTCTATAGAGTTTGTTTTCATCAAGTGATGTAGGAAATAAAGAGAAACAGAAAGAAGAGGAGTCGAAAAGGAAGGTGGGTGAAACCATTTCCTTGAACATTGGGACACCCGAGTCTCCAAATAATGTTAAAATAGGTGCCCAATGTTTTGATGAAGAGAAAATGAAGTTTTCCAAGTTGCTTGGTGAATTTCAAGATGTTTTTTCTTGGTCTTATGAGGATCTTCATGGTTTTGATCCTGCTCTTATACAACATGCCATCCCCATCAAGGAAGGCATAAAACCGATTAGGCAAAAGAAAATACCTATCAACCCTGCACTGGAAGAAACTATTCAAAAGGAGTTGGAAAAAATCTTGAAAGATGGAATCATCTTTGTGGTCAAATATTCTGAATGGGTCTCCAATTTGGTTCCGGTTCGGAAAACAACCGGTCAGATCAGATTATGCATTGATTTTCGTGCATTAAATTGAGCTAGTATAAAAGATCACTTTCCTCTCCCTAACATGGAAAATATTTTGCAGCAAGTTGCAGGGTCATAGATGATGTCCTTACTTGACGGTTTTTCCAGTTACAATCAAATCAAGGTAAAAAGGGCATATAAATACAAAACCACCTTTATTACTCATTGGGGTACCTTGACTTGCGAACGTATGCCTTCTGGCTTACCTGATGCAAGTACCTCTTTTAAGAAACCTGTGCAAATAATTTTCAACGATTTGATCGATAAGATTATTCATGTTTATCTTGATGATCTAATCGTATTCTTTAAAGGGCTATGAATTGTCTCAAAGTTTCAAAATTTATGGCTGGGTCCTTTCAAGATCACTTTTGTCCTGGGTACTAACTTTTATATCCTAAAAGATTTACAGGAGCGATTGTTTTCCTACAACACTAACGATTCTCACTTAAAACATTACGTGGAACCAACTTGAAAAGTTTTAACACTTTTTGGATTTTCTGTATATTAGTAGTCTAGTTATGCTTTCATTTTCACCACTGGTTTCCATTTCTTCTTTTATAGTAGTTAGAAATTTGCTTGCCTTTTAATAGATTACTGCTGCTTTTACAATTCTGCCATTTTATTTTCTGCTGTTTTGAATTTTGTAATCCCATTTCTATCATGTTTTATTTCTTTTCATCTTTTTAGTTTGATTTTGGTCAAGAATAAGATGTTGGATCAGTTCTGCCACAGCGACACTCCTGCAAAGTATTGTTAGTCAATAAAAATCAAGCTTACACAACTGTTACGATGTTTTTGTTGATATTATGGTAGCTGCGGGAGGTATTTACCTCCACGTGTAAAACTGACGAGAATAGAATATTCTGGGAAGCAAGAAGAAACCCTAATTAGTTGGATAACAACCCTAGAAGACAAGTCGACTCAAGAGGATAATTTGTATTAGGTTATTAGCCTCCAAGAAAAGAAGTCGGCTAAAGGAAATAATATATACTAAGTAAAAAGGCACCCAGAATGAGAAGTCGGCCCAGGAAGTCTGCCAGATTTAGTATAAATAGAAGAGACCAATCTTCATTCTGGAAGGCATTCTCAGAACTAAAGAAGCAACACTTGTGTGCACTGCAGTTGGCCAGTTTATGTGCAAGTTTGGAGGAGAGCTGCCGTTGCAGCTAACAGATTTCGATTTTGTTTTGGACTCTCTCTTGGTTATGGTTTGGACTCTCTGTTCAACTCTTGTTACTCCTATTTGGTGTGCTATATTGTTTGGCTATCTAGCCTAGGGTTTGATTCCTAAATGATTCTTTGTCAAGGTTAAGGTGCTCGGGGGTGGCTTCGACCTATGGTTGGGTGACAATAGTGATATTTTCTATGGTTAAATGAGCACATACACTATATTCTAACATGTTATGGGCCCACACCTCCTTCATTCAGTCTAACCACTGGAAGGGAGCATATCCATAAGGATACTAAGCTCATTGAAGAATTGCCACTAGGGTTTCTAGTAGGAGCAGTTACCAAAGCACTGCCGCTAGGGTTACTAGTAGGTGCAGTTGTAGAAACCCTAATCCTCTCGTTAAGGCACCTTAAGTGAAGGGATTGACCTAATTTCTGGATATACTAGTGCACCCTAGCCTAGCGCATCTCCTGGTACTCTCAGCAAGCTAAGACGTCAAGTTTGAGTTTTTGGTCAAATTTAGGGTTGACCAAGTCAAAGCAACCATGACTTACTCTATGAATTCAGAAAACAAGTTAGATGGAGCTTCTAACTTTAGAGCATAGAAGACAAGGATTGATCTCATCCTTGCCAAGAATAAAGTGTTGGATATCGTGAAAGGAAAGATTGTGGAACCAGAGTTTGAAGAAGGAAAAGAAAAGGAACCACATAACGTTGCAGTTATGGAGAAGTTAAAAGACAATGACATCAATTCCATAAGTATCATAGTTGATTCTATAAAAGACCACATGATACCTTACATCTCTCATCTTGATTCGTCTAAGAAGATGTACGATGCCCCAACAAACCTCTTCTTAGTCAGAAACATTGGACAAGTAATGAGTCTGAAGAATGAGCTCTGTGACATGAAGATGAACGATGATGACAACATAACATCATACTTTGTGAGAATATCTCAGTTAAGATATCAACTACAAGCTATTGAAGAGATTATTTTAGAGAAGGAACTGGTAAATGTAGTACTCAATGGTCTTCCCAAGACATGGAGTGCATTTGCCGCAAGCATAAACACAAGGAAGGAGTATCCCACACTTGAAGAACTTTGGACTTGCTGTGCACAAGAAGAATCAAGGATCAATGCAAAAGAGAAACCCCAAAATAAGTACGATGATCAAGCCTTCATAGCAAGGTTCAAGGATTTCAGGAATAAAAAGAAGTTTGGCTCCACGAAGAAACCAAATCAAGAGAAAGATATGTCAAGAATACAATGCTTCAATTGTCGAAAGTATGGTCACTACAAGAATCATTGTCCCGAGTTAAAGAAAAGGAAGGAAACACACGAAACATCAGTTGCCGAAGAAAGGGAACCCTCAAAGAAATCCAAGCAGGACAAAACATACTCCTTGTTCTAAGACAAGGTAACAATACTCTTCATAGTTCTTGTAGATACCATGTTTTCTATACATATCTTGCATATCTGTTTCCTAGAATATAACATGTTCAAAGAGAAACTATACCTATGGAATAACAACAAGATGAGGATTTCTATCACAATGACTACAAGTCAGGAAATACACATGAAAGGATGAAGTACATCAACAAACCCTGGTAACAATTCATGTGGAATTTATTACATAATTAACAGTTGCAAGATAAGACAAAATCATAATCAATCTTGAAGAAACCTAGAAGAAGTGAAGACAGAAAGAAGTCAACAATCAAGAGGAAATTGGAAAAAGACTTATGACACTTTGCAAAAGGCAATAAGGATGTAGAGTGAAGCGTGGATTCTGTTAGATGGAGTTAGCTGATTATATATTTCCAAAAGAAGAGCATGCATTCATGCATGAAGCAAGGATTAGGAGGGAGCTAGTCCTAATGATCCATTGAAGATGATGAAGTATCTATCCATGGTAGCAACCATGAAAAACAACACGTGTTCAAAGTGACTTTAGAAGAAGTCTTCTTTGAAAAGAAGCCTGTTATTGCTCAGTTTGTAGGATAGGTTTAGTAGCTTGATGGAAAGAGTCAAACTGGCGTAACAGGAGCTTCCCCACCCACTGTCACCTCTATGGGGAGCTCTTTCTATTCAGGGTGGATAATCCCAAGGGAGACGTCCCTAGTAATCTGGGGTTTTGAGAGGAAAGTGATCAATGGATCAAGGCTTAAGGTAAGCTTTCCCTTCACAGATTACTGCCAGGAAGAAAGTCAAAGAGAAAGTATTCCACTGAAAGGGCACCTGTTTGCGAGACAAGGCGAATAAAACTAGAATGTGCAACAGTGGTTAGTACTTCACAAATTAATGACTATCAATGTTAGGTATGAGCACATATAGCATAAATGAAAGTAATTATTGACGAAGTCAATGATTGCAATAAAGGCTATAACTTCTAATATTACTTCTTCAATAATTACCAAATGATAGAGCATTCAATGTATAAAATTAATCCTTGTATTATCACAA
>ML778424.1:358752-413249 GCA_009831015.1 Picea engelmannii
TCTAAATATAAGGACGGGAGAGTTAGGCTTAATGGTGCTGCAATGGCAGGGCCATGAAGTCAAAACCCTAAGGGGAGGAGGCTCATTCCGGTGTTTCTTAAGCAAGGCCTCATGCTCCTCCCTCTTTCCTTAAAACTCTTTGGCAAAAATGGATAGCTTCAAAACATAAATCTAGGGCTGAAAAGTGTTGTAGAGCCAAGGCTCTTCAAACCCTAATAGTCAAACCCTAGGTGTAAAGTTAATTAGGCCTAGGACGTCTTTTTTCTTCAATTTATGTTTCAAACTAACTCAAGAAAAAGGAGAATTAGTGTAGCAATGGCTAGGCTATATTCTTCTTAATAAAATGGCTAAACAAGTTTTTATCATGGGGACATGAAGCAATGACCTACTTGTGTGATTTCTCCCTAGGGTTTCAATGATTAAGCAAAATAGTAACAATGTAACCATAAAAATAAGTTATTTAACCTACAACCATTCAATCAAGAAGTTTTGCATGAAAAATATACTTATAAATCCATGAAGAGCTAATCAAACCCTAGTTGTAAACCTTCCAATGATAAAAACACCATAAGCATGCCAAAAATTATCCTCCTCAAGTGTAGCGCCTCAACTCCAAGAGCCAAATACAAGACAAAAGACTAAAAGCAATCCTCTCATAAGAGAGTGAGTTGTGTTATGTTTAAAATGAGGCTCAACGTCCTCTACTTATATCATCCAAATGACCTTTAATTACAAAAATAGGTCATTAAAACAACCGACAAGGCTGACTTAACAATATTACATTATTTGTCACATTAAATGCTAAAAATGTCAAAAATTGAGCCTAAAGGGAGACGTCAGGCCCCTCTGAGGGAGACGTTGGCCCTTTTTGGGCAAGATCAACATCCAAGAAGCAAAACGTTGGCCCCTCTAGGGCTCTTGCAACCTGCCACACGTGCCAAATAATCCCAACACACTGCCACATGCTCCAGAAAACATCCAGCCTGCCTTGGGTGGCATCCTATCTATCAAAATCCATCATCTCGTCTGCAGTGGGTGATCCCCCTAGGTCGAGCTCTGCCAAAGCGTCCTGGGTGAGGACGTCCTTCTTCTTCTTCATGAAAGGGCTCTTCGTAATGTTTTCCTGCCTCTGCCATCCCAACAACCATCTGATGGGCTCTTCATCCCCATGGAGGTCCGAACTAATCATATCCCCATGTGTACCGGTCCACTGGTACCTGTCTGCCGGGTATCGTCCTGCACATCAAAAACTACGCCCTCCATGGGCTCATTAGTCCTAGGGATCATAGCAATGTCAATCATATTTCATCATTAAATTTATCAAATACATGCATGAAATCCCTAGCATATCATCTAAGAGCTCAAAGATTATACACAGATCTACTATACAAAGCTGAAACAACCGACAAAATAACCTATTTGGCTAATACCCACAAGATAAGGAAAGTTCCCTCAGAAGATTATTCAAGCCATGTTTTATGAGGTGATATGGTTTTTAGGGATGTCTAGTCACAGTTAGACCAAGGGTAGGTGTTGTCTGTGGGTGCCTTTGTAGGAGGCGAGCTGTACCCGTCATGGATGCATTTTTTCCAAGCCCTTTATTGCCTTTATTTTTATTTTATTGCTTTTCTTTCTTTTTTTACTTCAAGGTCTAACCAGAGGACACTGCCTTGGCTTGGTGGCCATAGCTGACAGTGTTACCCACTGGTATCTTCGTAGAGATGATAAGGCTGGCTCGTGATGAGACCCTCTTTCCCTTGGCCATGCAACCAAAGGTCACTGCCCTGGCGTGGTGACCAGATGATGGCAATGTCATACTGCTGGATACCTATGAACATAATGGGCTGGCTCGTGATGAGACCTTCCATCCTCTTGGTTAGGCATTGTTTTATTATTTTCCTTAGGGTCCCTTTAGTTTCTTATCGAGAGGCTTTTTATTGCTTTCTCGGGGATCCCCTGGGCGAAGCATCTCTAGGTTTTATTCCCTATGGCTTTTATCTTTTATCAGCTGCTTTTACCCCTGGGCCTTTAGCCCCTTCTTCCCACAAGACAAAGTGTAACCCTCAAAGGTCATCCTAATGGCCAGACTAGGGGAATGGGGTGGATGTGCGGGAGATAAGATGTAAAATGATAAGATGGTGGGAGCGAACGATGGCTCTGCAAATCCCCTTTGGTGGCTAACCAAAACCCATGAATACAAGCTTGCTAAGTCACCCTATCAATCACCCCAATAATGGTCAAGTGATCAGTGTAAGATCCAAGCAGTGATTAGAAATGAAAGGAACCTAATGCATATATAAGAAGGTCATAATGATCAAACATGACACATACCATGATACCTCGGACCAATTACCTCATGGAGCAAGAGTCCTCTCTGAAGCAAGTCCAAGCTGGTGGCGATGGAAGTTGCTGCTGCAGACAGGACAAGTTTGGCGGAGAAGAAGAAAGATGGGCCCTCCAGGGCCATGCTCAGGTCAATACTTCTCTCGGTACTCCATGTATAGGACCTGTGGGCCTCGAGACATGATCTCCTAGTTATCCCTAGACATCGGGGATAATAAATCCTTAAAGTATCCCTGGCTGTCCATCCACATCCATGATCCTATGATAAAATAAAGAAGTTGAAATATTCAGGGCATGGAATCTATAGAAAACGCCATGGACCCAAGAGCTAAAGAGAAACATGAGGAAGAACATGAAGATTCCAAGAAAGAAAGAAAAGCCAGAACAACCAGTCATTGTATCGAGAATCACAAGATTGCCAGGCTAATATGAACTCACTAAAAGCAATCAAGCATAGGAATTGAAAGTTGTGATGAAGAACAGTGTATGGAAGACTTATGAATGAAAGCATTGCGAGATCCAGAACTAGATGTTCTCCCAAATGGAGGGAGAAGACTATGATGACTGTTTGTTCCAGTAAACCAGACATACCTCTACATGAGACATTATATCGTCCGCAATATCCATGGGTTGGAGTTTACATCAGATGAATGAAAATAATATTCTCCATAATAATTGAACAAAGAGCGCATGAAGATCAACCTCAAGGATTTAAGGTATACCAGAAAGAAACCCTTGTATGCAGATGAAAGAAGACAACTTGGTAGAGAACCTCCAATGCACAACAAAAGCGTGGTGAAAAACCTTCTATAACAGAGATACTGTATCATAATGGTTACTTAGAACTCAAGGATGATGGATTTCCAGTCCATGAAAAAGCTCTCATGATGGCAGAAGAAGTACCACTTGGATATGTTCCAGTTTGACCATTGCCACGATGTTATGAGATAGCAGGAAACAAAAGATGAATCCAAAAATGATATACTATAATGATCAGAGCTATATGAAGCCTTCAGAGAAAACCAGTGTTCTAGAAAGACCAAAATACATTGATATCAAGCATTACATTCTCCATGATGAAGTCTAGAAGAGAGAAAGTGGTTCTCCAATATATAGCTCCACAGATGAGTAGATAAACATATATTTTGGTAAAGCCTCTGTCCAAAATTAAAGAGTTTGCGTGCTGAAGCTGGAGCTCGTGGAGACAACGTCCTTATTGAAAAAGGAAGAGATGATTCCCAGGTTGGGAGGGAGCACTGATGTGTTATTGATTTATGGATAGTCATTTTTCAGTTCGAAAATGGTCCAAGATGAGAAATTCCTTTCCAGTTCGGAAAGTGGTTGAGATTTTTGACAGACAGGCATTTTCCAATTCGAAAAATGGTCTAGATCGAATGATCATTTGCGTAATGAAAATGGTTCGATGGATTGATGATGTACCATAGAAAATTATTTCCCTTGTGGTTAACATGGGGAATGGTCTAGGAAAATCTCTCTTCTCGACGATCACTCTCAATTGTGGTCAAGAAGATTGGTCCACCTCGCCAGACAATCATTGTTTCGAAGCTCACAGTTGTGAGCAATTTCGAAGAATGGTCCATTTTGGAGGTTGGTGCAGGACAATCAATCCCTAGGGCAGATTCATTCTCTCTAGGTTTCACTTTGTTTAGTGCCAGAGGAATGGCCCAGATAAGTGAATGGTCCAGGTTCAACAATTAGGGACATGCATTCCCTAGGGCAGATTCATTCTCTCCAGGTTGCACTTTGTTTAGTGCCGGAGGAATGGCCCAGATAGGTGAATGGTCTAGGCTCATAAATCAGGATAGTTATTCTTCCTTGCTTGAGAATAATAGTCCAGATAGCTCATCATTTACCTTCTGAGGGCAKATGCTCTTACAAATATCACAKATGTGAGTGGAAGAATGGCCCAGATGATTCAGTTTATATCATAACAATGTTTTTCTGTGCAGGTTCATATCAGATGATATGATTGTTATGGAGACTRTATGTCTCTGGATAGTAGATGTATACTACTGTGGTGGATGTGTTCCACTGATTGTGACTATATGTCACTGATCAAGTATCTGTGTGCTACTTGGTGTGGTAGTGTACCACTGGATTGTAGTTGTGTACTACTATGGATAGACACAGTTGTGTTCTATTGAATGACATTGTTCCGATTTCCTTGAAGACTATCAATAGTGTTGGAARTGATTATCAGCTAGATGGATGATCAATGGACAGAGATTTCCCAGACGAAAAATGGTTCAGGACATTTATTCTTYTAGGACATATGTCCGGATAAGAAGAATGKCTCTTGTGTCACTCTGTGGAGTGAGTGACTTATCTAGCATCATGTCTGATTACTCAGATGGAGACTGGTTTCGAGAGATGATGCATTTGATGACACTGATAGTGATGATGGTGCTCATGATCTAGTCATGAGATAGTCTATACGACTATGTTGATGCTACCAGGTGAATGGTATGTTTGTGCTCAAGACCATTACCTTCAATACCTCCCTAACTAGGAGGGAGTGGTGATATTATGGTAGCCGTGGGAGGTATTTACCTCCACGTGTAAACCTGACGAGAATAGAATATTCTGGGAAGAAAGAAGAAACCCTAATTAGTTGGCTAACAACCCTAGAAGACAAGTTGGCTCAAGAGGATAATTTGTATTAAGTTATTAGCCTCCAAGAGAAGAAGTAAGCTAAAGGAAATATTATATACTAAGTAAATAGGCACCCAGAATGAGAAGTCGGCCCAGGCAGTCTGCCAGATTTAGTATAAATAGAGGAGGCCAGTCTTCATTCTGGTAGGCATTCTCAGAACTGTAAAAGCAACACTTGTGCGCACTGTAGTTGGCCAGTTTTTGCACAAGTTTGGAGGAGAGCTGCCATTGCAGCTGCTGGAGCTAGCAGATTTCGGTTTTGGCTTGGACTCTCTCTTGGTTATGGTTTGGACTCTCTGATCAGCTCTTGTTACTCCTATTTGGAGCGCTATCTTGTTTGTCTATCTAGCCTAGGGTTTTCTTCCAGAATGATTCTCTGTCAAGGTTAAGGTGCTCAGGGGTGGCTTCGGCCTATGTTTGGGTGACAATAGTGATATTTTCTATGGTTAAACGAGCACATCCACTATATTCTAACAATTTCCCCCTGAAAGTAAATTGAATTTGTTATCTTCTTTCACTGTTGTCTTATAAAATAATTGGTTATCTCCCGCTTCTGCTTTCCATTTCTTCATCCATTTGAGAATTAAAAGAGAAAGTCCATACATTTTTCTCCTTGAATTAAAGAGCAAATTCTGGTTGAATGATTATGCATACAAGGATAAAACCCCTCATACTTAACATTTTTCATGAGTTATTCCCGAATTCCTGGTCATTTTTTCCATTAAATCCGCTCACTTCCCCCTGTTGCATAATCATTATGGTTATATCTTCTTGATCCACTATTCCTGGTCTGCGAAACCATGTGTTCTGAGTTCTTAATCTGTTGGAAATATATTTTCCTACGAAGTCACCAGTTTGTTGACGATAAAAATCGCAACGAGGATTTCTCCCACAAAGTATTGCTAACGCCTATTATTTAAACTAACCTAATGATATATAAGACTAGTAGGTGGGACCCCCTTGTATATTGGAGGATCATAGATAGTCTTATTACACATTTGTGATGCTATTTCGACACTGCTTACAGGGTTCTACATGATTGATGATGAAGTATTGGTTTTGTTTGCAACATAATGACAGATGGATAATGCATTTTATGTGTTGATTCTGTTACTCTAAGCTCTAAATTCCATGTTATGAATGACTTATATTCACTATTATTACATTTCTATTGTAGCCATGATTCATTACCTGTCACACCTGCACAAGAAACATGTTAGTAACAACAAGAAACAAGAGCAATGGAAAGGAACTTTAAAAAAAAAATCCAAGAAGGGAAACTATACTATGCTATGCTATGTGCAATTGAAATTTAAAGAAATTGATGTTAGTCCTAACTAGCAATGTTAGTGGCTATACAATTTGTATTGAGTTATATTGGGTGCATTTGATATATGTAATTGTATGGTTTTTGCAATAGTTAATATGGATTGGGTGGCACAAATGGAAAGCAATGTGTGCAATTTTCGATGCACGGATTAATGGTTTGGCCGACTATCGTGTACTACGTACTTGAATTAGATAGAGGATGGAAGTGACATGCAGTAAATGCACATCACTCCATACTTCTCCCACTCGATTGTCACCCTAGCATGGTTATTTTTCATTTTGGTCTTGCTATGGTTAAGATCCGAGATTCAGGCGTGGAAGGAACTGCTCGACCAAGCTCACATTTTTAAGGCCATTGGTTACATGTATGGTTCTTTTTGCCCATCCATGAATTCAATCTCTGTATGAAATGAACATTGGCTTGATAATGTGTTGGTATATGTTTTATTGAGGTTGGAAACTATGTGAATGCATGGTGTTTTCTCTGGAATGACTGTGTTTGTTATTCGTTGCAAATGGAAAAATTGATGGTTGAAGTCATGATTTCATTGACTGTTCTGTGTGGTGGAAACCATGATGGCTCTCTGTTGTCTTTATGGGTTTTTGTTGGAGGGTTTCACTCTGTTTATCCTTGCTGGCCGTCTCCTCACAGTTATGGTAACCACACCTGGTTGTATTTGGTGCTATGGGGTTGATGTGTATGTTGTGAACCACCTTTTGGTCACTGCATATCTTTTCACCTGGTCAAGGGCTCATTTTGCATTATTAGTATCCGCACAGTTGGTTATGAGGTGGCTATTATGACAAGAAGCATGATTTAGGGTTGTTGGTAGTACCTAGGCTTTGCATTTCTATCAACATTATTAGGCTATTGGGAAAAACACGAGGGTTATGCCTATGCATGTTCTTGGTGTTGGTTACTGGCCAGTAAGAAATCTCAACTCCTCTGCATCATGATCTACCCTACCCGATGTCAAACTCTCACCCTATCTTACAAGCTAAGGGTCATAAGTCTTGTGGTTACACCGTGCTTGTCTCAAAATCTCTCACCTACTGTCAATATGGTTGACCTCCAATCTCCCTATGTTTGGTGACTAAGCGAACCCTTGATTATTTTGTTCATTAGTTACAGAGCCCGATTTTGATAAACTAAACTAGTCACACCCCGTCGGGTATCTTGTTGACTATCATAAGTTGGTTGGGTAGTATTGACAATGGCTTTGATTGTTGGCTTGTCTTTGTTCGATTGGGTTGATTGGAGAGTTGTAATTGGAAATGATAATGGGCACATAGTCGTTGCCTCCTTTTGTTGTGACTGTTGAATCGATAACTCAACATTGTTATAAATGGATTGATTGAGAGTAATTGGATATGTATAGTCACATATATGCCTCTTTGCGTTGTGCATTGGTCTGTGTGTTCCTACAACGTGGTATAAATTGAAGTGGTGGTTGCTATGTGTTTAATTTTCTCGTTCAAGATTATTGCAATTTGAAGAGTTGATGACTGTGACCTGGCTATCTATTGTGTATGATTTATAGACATCGTGCATCGTTTTGTTTTATTGCACCATCAGAGATGGGAACGAGGTTTTGGTAGTATGGTTTCATTGCAAATTTAATTGTTAAATTTGTCAAAGGAATGGAATCATACATGTTTTAAAAGAGTCCGTTCAACTCAAGAAAGACATGTGTCTATGTTTGATTTGAGAAATTAAATTATGGGCAATGGTTGATGTTTTTTTTATGCTGAACAAAGTTGAAGCAATATGACTGTGTGTTCCTTAGAATTTGTTTTAAATATAAAGGGAAGGAAATGAAAGGAAACATAATTATTTCAACAAGATGTTTGAAAGATATAGTAATTCTGAGCATGATTATACATTGTATCAATTGAAATTTTTTAAAAGGAAATTGAATGTGGGACATTGAACAAGTTTTAACACACAGTAATTGTTTAGTTGGTGTTGGAATAGTTGTATTGAATACATAACTGTTTTTATGGATTACTTAATCGATTTTTCTAACAACATCCTCTATTTTCCCCTACCATTATTCCACTTTTCACACATTACAATACGCCTCACCTTCCCATATTCATTATCCAGTCCCTGTTCTTAAAATTAATTATAGTTAAGATAACATCTGTATTATGACAGTTAAAGGATCGCAGGGATGAATTACAGTGATATATTCTTTTGGTTTACGATATAGTTGATTGTTTGATGTCTGTGAGTACTAATCATGATCTTTCCCCCCTCATTTTAACATTTTTCGCTCAATAGAACCCTTGTTCACCCCCTGCTCATTGGCAACTATTAAACGATTTGTATGGATTAGATTGCATGAGTCTGATATGTTTCTGAGCCAAATTTTATTTCATATTTAAAAAGAGTTGTCATGTATGGTTGTTAAAGAAACTATTTGCTAATCAATTATGCATACATGAATGGGTTTTTTCAGCAGAGGTAGCCATGGCAAGGGTAACCGAGGAAGAAGAAATTAGAACAGGGGCCCTAGAAGGCCAATATTTTCTATACACGTTGATTCAGACTCGCAAGAGTTAGACCACCTATTTCAAGATGGATTTTTTAACTGGATTGGACAAGGAGTGGTCCAACCTAGGCCTGAAAGGCCTCCCTTCCAAGCCCCACAGGTCCCTGGTATCCCAATGCCTCCTAATGTCTCACTGCAACCTGAAGTCCTTGAAAATGATGGAAGGCAAGAGATTGTTCATCTGATAGTCTCCCAACATCATGGTTGGCCTAACTTGTCTCTACCTTCTCCTCCACCTATTAATCAAATTGTCCAAGCTGCCCCTGTCCACTCACCAATACAATCTTCCCATGCAAGCAAAAGGTTAAAAACCAAGGCCCACCATGCTCCTGACAAAGGAAAATCCACTGCTTCCCCTTCCTCACCCTCAAATGACTCTGATAAATCCATGTCCTCCTGCATTCATTTGAGAGGTGATTTCTCTCATGTGATCAATGAGATTAGGCCTAAAGGCTCCACGCATCCTAAGGAAAATTCATAGAGATCAAAAGGTGACAACAACAACAAGGGAAATATTTCCTCCTAGAGTGGAAAATATGGATTTTAAGTTTTTATTTATTAATTGTCGAGAACAATTGACTTCTGGAATTTTGGACAACACACTATTTTTTGGATATATGGGTAATATATTTTTGGAAATAATTTCAATTATCATTGATATAAATTGTCAAAATATGAAAGTGATGATGGGAGTCACAAGGAGGGATGTTTTGTTTGATTCACTAGTGTGTTATGATTGTTAAAGAACTAAAGTGAGTCACAAGGGGTCCCACCTACTAGTTATTATTTATTTAAAACCCTTATTATAATTTTATTACTTTTTCCCCTTAACTAAAAAGTTGGTTGAGTTTTAGTTAACTTAACTAAAGAAGTAGTTCAACTAATTCAACCAACTCTAACTTGCTTAAAGGCAAAAGGAAAAGGAGGAACAAGAGGGAATAGAAGGAGAAGCATATTAAGGTTTTCTCTTTGAGTTTTGTTGAGATAATTCAATTTTCATTAATTCCTTAATTCATTAGAAGCCTAATTATTTTTTATGATAATAAGGTCCTATTGTAGACAACAAGATTCAAGGATGAATTACATCATTCAAACACTTGTTTTTCAGAGGTGTTGATCTATCTTTGATAGTCTGTGTAGACTTGTATGTTTGTGAATTAGATTTCATGACTGACAAAGGCTATTGTGCAGGGTCGAGTGGGAAATAATCTGTGGCATGATCCAACTTTTAAAGTTTAGTTTTTTAGTTTCTGTTAGAATTCCTTTTGTATGTTTCATCGGGGACATCTAAGTTTGAATTTTGTCCAAAACTTCCTCAGGAAATTTTGTAAAGAGAACTAGTCTTTTGATGAATTGGAATGAAATAAAGAATTGATTTATGTCTCATCTGTTTTGATTATTGACTTGGTGTATTCACTTCTGTCTCTATATTTATTTCAGCATCTGTTATGTTTAGAAAATTACATAAATAATGAATTTTTCAGCAAGTTTTTATTCATAAAAAAACCATCCTAAGCACTTGTAAACAATACTTGTGAATTAGGATACCAATTTTGATGGATATAAACATAGGGTGTTATTCCCGTCTATATTGATTTATCCAAGCGATATCCGAAAATGTTTGAGTAAGATCATTTCGTATATTTTCCTCAACATGGGTGTAGACCGATTGGCAAGTGCCATGTAAATGGAAGGAAATGTAAAAATGAGGTCTCAAGTTCGATTCTCACCCCGACTTACCTGTGCCCCATGCTTGCGGGCTGTGTGGACGCACCTGGAGGTTATAGAGGTAGCAGATGGGAATCAACCTTGGGTCACGCGAGTTTCCAATTCTGCCAGTCAAAAAAAAAAATTACTTGGAGGCCTAGGAAATAATGCAAATAACCTCGGTCTTTCTTTTCAAATTTCTTCTTAAGGTGGGATTTCACGATTTAAAAGTTTGGGATCACTACTTATAAGGATAAGGTCATCAAAATAAAGAACACATATTATGATATGGCTTGCTACTTTCTTGGTATAGACATTAGGGCCAGAATGACATCTAGAAAAGTAGATATCAAGAAGAAAGTTGTCCATTTTTGCATACCAATCTCAAGGAGCTTTTTGAATACCTTAGAGAGATTTCTTAAGGTGACATACAAGGTTGGAGTCATTCCAGACATATCCATGAGTTTATTCCATGTATATTTCATCTTGCAAATCCCCATGCAAGGTGGATTTAACATCCATTTTATGGACCTCCCATTAATGTGAGGCAACACAGGCTAGAACAAGGCAAATGGAATTCATTTTGGAAATAGGGGAAAATGTTTCATTATAGTCAATACCTTCAATTTGAGAGAATCCTCTGGAAACTAACCAGGCATTATGTCTTTCAACACTTCCATTTGATGCATA
This sequence comes from Picea engelmannii, assembly GCA_009831015.1. Classification (NCBI taxonomy): domain Eukaryota; kingdom Viridiplantae; phylum Streptophyta; class Pinopsida; order Pinales; family Pinaceae; genus Picea; species Picea engelmannii. The sequence goes on from ML778424.1 coordinate 370,050, forward strand.
ATTATTTTTATACACCCATTTATATCTGGCAAGTTTTCTTCATTTTAGAAGAGGTACAAGATCCCAAGTATTGTTCGCCATTAAGGAACAATATTCTGCATTCAATGTTGTGTCCCAATTTGGATGGCTAGAAGATTTTGTAAATTTTTCTGGATCATGTCTGTGAAACTTGAGCCGAAATAGAGGAGGCTCACTGGAACTGTGAACATATATGACATTGATATGTATGATCACCAGTTGTTTTTCGTGTTGAATGGATCCATATAGGAAGTAATGGTGCCAATGAAGGTTCATGTTTAATGGTCTCATCTGGAGAAAGGGGAGCAAGTGGAGGTGGATTTTCATCCTCAGTATAATGATTTGAAGAAGAAAATAGAATATGAACAAAAGATGGAAAAAATGCCGAAGATGGAACAAACAATGAATTAGGCTCATAGACCAAGATATTTTCATCAAATTTAACATCTCTTTTAATAATTATTTCATTAGAATGAGGTTGAAGAAGTCGGTAACCTTTGACATCTTCAAAATATCCAACAAAAATGCACTTCTCACTTTTAGGCCTCCATTATCTGTTTTTAACCTTTGAAGTTGATGTTCAAATTGTTTTTCTACAAGGGCCTTGTAGGCCAAACAGATGTCAAAAACTTCACTCTTGAGTTTTAAGAACTAAACCCAAGTGCATCTGGAGAATTCATCAATGAAAGTTTAGAAGTACTTGCACCCAAATAAAGAATGAGAAGAAAGAGGACCACAAAAATCATTGTGAACAAGATGCAAAGGGGTCGAGGTGTGAAAAGAGGCACATTTGTCAAAAATACCCTGATGATTTTTTTCAAGAAGACAACCAACCCAAACACCATCTCTACAAGATATGAGAGGAAGACTAGTCACCATATTTTGATTACATAGTTGCTACAAGTAGCGATAGTTTAGATGACCAATCCACTCATGCTAAAGTTTTCTCAAGTCATCGCTATGAGCAACAAAAACTGATGGGAAATTTGATGAACCAAAGTTGTCAAATTTGTACAACCTGGTAATATCATTAACAATTCCAGTTGCTAGGACATGCTTAGGATCTTTTAAATCCTTGATTACAACTTGGTGAGGCGAAAACTCCATAGTTTTACCTTCACATGAATGAGTGATCTGATATACTGATAGAAGATTGCAGGAAAGAATTGGAACATACAATACATCAATGAAATGACCATTATCTACTTGAACTATTCTAGACCCTAAAATAGTAAGACATCTATCATCACCAACAAATATTTGTATGGTGTTACATTCATTAAGAACAAAAAAGATGGCTTTATCCTTAGCCATATGCTACTAATTCTCCAAAATCAATAATCCACTCATAAAAAGAAGAAGTAGATGTTGCATTGAGGGAGAAACCAGAAGGAGAAAGTGCATGTCCATGAGAAGAAGAGTTAATGTGGTGAACCAAGCCGGTTCACCAGGTAAATACCCAATGTAGGTAGGACAACATGTTATAATCCATAAAGGATAATATATTAAATAATAATGTATATGAATATGAGATGATGAGTACAATAATAATGAGGGATTTATATACCCACACAGGGGTGCCCTTCCATGAAGAGACATGACCTTTCACTAGGAAGGTGTCTCTTCATTATTATTCATTAACTATTTATGATGTATTTATACTTATTATTATATATTATGTTCATAACATTGCCTTCCCCTTAAAAAATGCTTTGTCCTCAAAACATACTTATGGAAGACTTATCTCTTTCTCTGGATTCTAATTTTGTGTCCTTATTCTTTATTCCTTAATTAGTGATCATTGACGACTTGAAATGATAGGATCTTCTAAGCGCTGAGTAGAAACGTCGAACTGTAAGGAAGTCTGCCCACCCTAAATCAATCTTCTGCAAAACTAGGCTTTTATAGGGTTCTTATAGAAAACTTGATGTATTTCGACTCCCTTGATAACTTCTACCTTGAACATCATTTGTAATGGAGGTAATAATTTTTGACATATCTGTCATTTGTTTCTGTGGATACTTTGACTGGTTGAAGTATCAATTTTTGTTATTAGGATGTGTATAAGGCATCCTTTCAATCTGATCTTTACTTCATGTACTTATAGCTTCTTCTTGACTATGTTTTGGAATTGAGTCTTCTTCATAGCTATGACTTGATTCTACTTGGATATGTGAATACCTCTTTACGTCAACTGAATTTGCAAACTTTTGGGTTGTAAGGTTGACTGGGTTTGTATTAATTACCTTATCCATAATCAAGTTTTTTTCATTTGAATATTTCTCTATCTCCATAGGTTCAGTCATTGTCTCTTTATCCACCAATGATTCCTTATTGGTAAGTTGTTATAACTTGTCTTGTATCGTATTCTTATCACTCTTTATCTTCTTAATCTGGGTGAGTAAACTTTGATTATGGCCTTTTAGGTGGCAAATTTCTGCGTCTTTGTCTATGACAATTTTGTCACATTCTTTTTGGATTTCAAGTATGGACTACTTTTTGTCTGAGAATAGTATTTTGGAGATCTGATCAAGATATTTTGACATAGATATTGAATCTGAATTCTTTGAGACGTCATGTAATTTTATTTTTTTCTTCTTGTAGGAAAACATTAAAAACTTTTTCTCAAGGTTTAATATTAAGCTACCAAGCGTCTCTAACCAAGTCGAGATGAGGATTATATCAACCTCTTTTTCATATATATTTGTAACCTCAAAATTCGATACGATTTTACAATCTTCGAGTGTCAACGGTAAGTCCTTGATGCCATATTTATTTCCAAAAAAAAAGTCTTTTGTTTCGATTACATTTGTCTTTGGAATTATTAATTGATTCACCAAATCCATACTTATGTGATTTTTCTTCTTATCTGGGTAAATGTGGATTCTAACTTCTTTTTCTTGAATATTTCCTCTAAATGTTAATAATTCGATGCATCTAGTTAGACGATTTTTACCAGAGAATATTCCTTCCTTAAATTCCATTTATTTATTTATTGATAATTAATTATATTAATGTATAATTAGATATAATTAATGTATATTAATTATAAATATAATTATAATTAATATATTACATTAATGTAATTATAACTAATAATTATAATATAGGTTAATAATGTATGGGGAAAAGGCATGACTTAATGTAATGGCACGATGATTTGAATTAATGGATAGTTGGGGGAGGGGGAGGCACGATTGTCAGGATGTACAAAATTGTCAACGATTATCGATGGTCCTGTGAGTGTCGAGGTGGAGTAGAATAACAGGTTGTTGTAGGCAGGTTTCGAGAGGTGTGCATACATGGGTGTAGATGCGGCTACGGGGAGTCATGGAAGGGTCGCGGGGGAGATAGACGGCTTGGGCATGTGGATGAGGGCTTGCGATGGGTGTGAGGAAGGTTCGCGGTGATCCATGGGGAGTCAAGGGGATGCTACAGGGAGTGAGGGTGGGGAGAGTGCATGGAGGCTGCAGGGATGCTGCAGGTACTGAGGGTGGGGAAAGTGTGGGGATGCTGCGAGGAGTGAGGGTGGGGAAGGTGCGTGGAGGCTGCGAGGATGTTGCAGGTAGTGAGGGTGGGGAAAGTGCGGGGATGATGTGAGGAGTGAGGGTGGGGAAAGTGCGTGGAGGATGCAGAGGGGTGTGGACAAGGGGGGAAAGGGAAAAGAGGCTACGGGGAGGCCATGAGAAGGTACGTGGAGGGTGTGGGGAATTCAACAATAGAAATTTCCTCTTTTTCAATGAAAATTTCTGAAATGGCTAAGGGCCAGATTATGGTCAAGGATCAAAATATTTAGAGAAACTCTGTTTGTGGCCAAAATCCAGATCGAGACGAAGCTTTTATACCACTGTGACGAACCAAGCCGGTTCACCAGGTAAATACCCAATGTAGGTAGGACAACAAGTTATAATTCATAAAGGATAATATATTAAATAATAATGTATATGAATTTGAGATGATGAGTACAATAAGAATGAGGGATTTATATACCCACACAGGGGTGCCCTTCCGTGAAGAGACGTGACCTTTCATTGGGAAGGTGTCTCTTCATTATTATTCATTAACTATTTATGATGTATTTATACTTATTATTGTATATTATGTTCATAACAGTTAGAAGAAGAAGAATCAAGATTGATGTTGTGCTTCTTCATTGATTCTTCTAAGACTTCCATGTTTTTAAAACATTTAGAATTCATATGATCATCTCTCCCATAAAAATTTAAGTGCTTGCCGATATTCTTATTTTTAGATTTTTCTCCTTTATCACCATTAGGAGTAGAAGCTGACTTAGAGGGTTTGGACCCTTATTTTTCTTGTTGTTGTTGCAAGGATGTTTCTTCTTTGGATGCTTGGTTTTTTCTGTATGTTAGGCCACTAAGAATTTATTAGATGTACATGCAGTGCTGATCACACCAAGTTGCAAGAGATTATATTTTTCTCTATTCAGAGAATCACAAAAAGATTCATGAGTGGGAGCTTGGTAAGCACCCCCTAGAGCTTCTCCAGTGGCATAAAAGGTAGATACAAATGAAAAATATGCACTCCAAGTTTAACAAGAATAAAATATATGCATTGGTCATCTTCCAGATCTATTTTACAATATTTAAGAAAAAGTCTAAGTGTTTTGAACTTAGATAAACAATATTCAATGCAGGGGAAATCATTGGGACTTAAAGCCATTAATTGATTTTCAATCTGGGGGGCTCGAATAACATTGTGTTTACCAAACATAACTGCAAGCTTAGCCCAAGCGTCATTTGGGTCATCGATTCTTTGAAGATTAAATAGTAAATCAGGAGAGCCAGACATTTTGATTAGTCCACGTGCTTTTCCATTTTTATTATTCCATTTGGATTTCCTTTTAGCATCTCTATGGGCTTGTTCTTTTCCCAAGGTAGCTTGTTCTTTTCCAAAGATAATCTGGTACAATACTTTACTTCTTAGTACATCCTCCATATGGGATTTCCATGAGATGTAGTTGGTACTGGTAAAAAAAATATCACTTGGAGAGCCCATATTAAAATGTGAAGATAATATGAATTCAAAGCTAAAACTGATGGTTTGGATGGAAATCTCTCGAAAAAATAGGTCATTGAAAAAAATGGCATTGCAAATGAACTTTAGATATGAAAGTTATGCCTTTTAAAAAAAAATGCATAAACGATAACCAAAGCACCACGTGACAAGTAGAAATTGGCCCACATAGTGATGGATGCACAATGAAGTGGCTGCGTCAGAACATTTCTCATCCTAACTTTACCTATAACCTCACTTTTACAAATGAATTACTTATGAAGTGACACACTTTTATAGAATAAGTGAGAATCACTTTTACAATGAAGTTACTTTATAAATTAAAGTTGCATGCAAAAAATAACTAAAAACAAGAATATTAAAGTTATTTTATAGTAATTCACTTTTATAACTTAAGTGAAATGCACATTACAATAAAACAATGAGATAACTCAAGTTTGCATGAATTTTTTCAAAAAATAACTTAAAAAAATACTTTAACTCAAAACTTCTTATTAAACAAAGAAACTTTCAACTAAGTGAGCTAGAGTTAAATATATAACTATTTTAATGAAAGAGGAGTTTTTTTTCCCTCTGTCTCGAAGTGCATGATTACCGCCAAAACCCTTGTTTTTACTTGCAAAAAACTTTAACATGGTCACACACAAAAAATGAACTTTTGAAAAAAAATTCCGAATATCAACAATCATGGGGTTAGATCTCAATTAGCTTACTCATAAAATGTAAGTATTCTTTTTGCTTCTAATTTTCTAAGATCAGATTAAACACAGAGAAAAGAGCATACGCAAAAGAGAAAACACTTTTTGATTTGTTTATGATTGCTTATATCACACATAGTGCACGATAAAGAGCATACATAGACGATAAAGAGTAGAAACCTAGAAATAAAAACAAAAAATCAAAATATTAACTTTGTAATTTTTTTAAAAGGGTGTATTTTGAATGTATACTTCCATATATGACAAAAATGGTCGTATCTTGGGAAAACATAAACCTTTTCGAGTGAATTGTAAACGTTTCCAATGAAAATAAGTGCTCTAGATGCAATGGAACAATTTTCTTAGCCCAAAAATGCATGAAAATAGTAGAGCCCAGAGACCAAACAACACAGGTTTGAGATCTCGATCTATAATGGGAGCGAGTCTTCAAACGAGCTCTAATACCATGTTAAAAAAAACAAGGTATTCCCGCATAAGACAAACACCTTCAATAACCACTCACACATCCAAATCAAAGATCAATACATCGATCTTTTTACGTGGTTAGAACCCTCGAAGAGGGAAACGATGCACAACACCAACCAACATGGCCACTTGAGGCAATATATTAATGCAAAAGAAAAAACATTTTACTAGAGAGTTTCTAAGAATCAATTATCAACAAATGGCCCTCCATGCTCTTTAAATAGAGATCATGGACCAATCGGGTGTTAAACCATGGATCAATGTAGTCGTTCAGATCAAGGATAATATGAGTCGTCGGATCACTTTATGTCTAGAACATTTCATGACCGTCAAATTACATAACTACACATGCATACTAAAGAAACACACTAAGATATGATGATTAGTGAATTTTCCCTATTCTTTCTAACTTTGAAAATCCCTGTTATGTTTTTGTATCCACCTTTCACTCTATTGGAGAGGATTTTCATGGTCAAGATACTGCGTATAGAATGCCCTCCTTTGACACATTCTATGATTCTCTAATTTGAAAACAAGATAAACTCTTACATCTTGGAGTTATTAATCTTGTAGGTACCTCTAACAAATCTCTAGTAGCACAATAATAGAAAGACCCTAAGATTTCCAAAAAACAACATCCTTGCAACAAAAAATCAAATAAGGGCCCCAAACCCTACCGATGTTCCCTTGTTCTCACTGTTGATAAAAGAGACAAGTCAAAAGGAAAGAAGACTAAGAAAAATTACAATTTTGTGTGCGAAATGGTGATTTAGTTTTAAAATATTTCAAGAGGATGGAATCCCTAGAAGCAACCATGGAGAAGAACAACATCCACTTGGATATTTTTCCTCCCATATCTTCTTCCAATCCTTCTTCAAACAGACATGCACTTTCTGTTTTCTTTGCATACATCAAATTATCTATCTTTGTATGAGTGGATACATCATATTTTGGAGCATCTTATCATGTGGCTAGATGTAAAGCCATGCTTTTTGCTTTAAATCAATGTAACACCAAAAACATAGTTGTGGGTGATAGAACTCTAGGCATTATAGGTTTAGGAACAATTCAACTAGTTGATGGTCACTTTAATGATGTCCCATGTGTTCCTAATCTTTCCTGCAACCTTGTATTTGTTTATCAAATCATTCATTTTAGGGAAGAAAAAACTAGGGATTTTTCATCCCACCAAGTTTTAATCAAGGTGTAACGTACCCAACCCCCAGCTAGGCCACATCACTGCTAAAACGAACCAACAAAATTCCGATACCAATTCTAAATGAAAAAATAACACACAACATGACATTCTAACTCATGCAACTATCCATATTGAATAATAAAAAAACATAAATGTAGTTACTTTCAATCTACACATCAACAACTAAGTGCATACAACATCATTCCACCAAAAACTATAGATTCATATGCATCAGTTGTACTCACATCAAGTAGCATTAACCAAATATAATTCAAAGTGAAATGCACAACAAATATATCAACATTTAACACAAATCAACACATCATATAAGAGCACTTATCTTATGAAAATGTGCAACCTGCTGTAGAGGACGAACATTCCTCCCAACTGTAGACTTGTTGTTCTAGTTATCAATATCAAGTCACCCTTGAGTTGGGGTTATGAATCCACAAGAGACGGTGATCCCTAAGGATGACTAGTGTCCCCCTCCCGACAATCAATTTCTCATAGTGTTGAGGGGGTTGGATTCCCTTTAACTCAATAGTAGGAATCACACCCGAAGATGATGCATACCTCCCTTCTCTCCTAAGGGCTGCGTGACCTCCTGATCTAGGATCGATCAAGAAACTGAGTCAGATCAACTCTTTGGGTCTATGCTAGACTCCAAACCCACTTACACAGGTCCTTTCTCTAAATGCGCAGGTCGTATGAGACCCACGGGTTCTCTCCTGAGCAGTGTTCAACTTCCATGCGAACCAGGCACTAGTTCTTCCTGGCTAAGTGCCTTCCTTTACATGACCACGACTGTGACCACTCGCCTGACCAACATGGGCTTTGCAACTTCACGTGTCGGGTGTTTTCTCATGCGCCAACCCTGACTCTCTGACTCCCGAAATCTCGAAGTGGGGCCTAATGCGTGCTAGCTCCTCCCTTAACCTTCAACGATGTGACCCCTCACTATGACTTGGAGCCAATCTCTCATGTACTTCACGGTTTCGCGTTTCATTTTCTCGGAAGGTTTTGTTCGCTTGCCTTCCCGATTTCCAAAACCCAAAATCTGGGCTCCACCCATGTTAGATCAACGGTCCAAAATCCATGTGATTCGACGATCCTGCTTTCTCCTTCGCGAACTCAAGAATTTCTTGGGACCAGATCTACGACCCACACCTTCCTTTGATCAACGACTATGATCGTTTCACGAACTTGGGTTTCATGATCTTGCTTGTCCCGTGCACTTCCCAATGGTTAAAACCCATGCACTTATCTATGTATCCAATGACTTTTGATCCACACGCTCAGATCTAACGGTCTAGATCTGATATTCTCCCCACACTTCCTCTAGTCACTAGACACTAATATAATGGTCCATATTCCTTTTGCAACCTATATAATGATTGTTTCTGCTCCTCCTCCTGAGATTTTGATTTGTCCGACTCAAAAAGTCTCTAAGTCTTCAAAGGTCTCTACCTTTGAACTTCTTGTGAGTCCGTCTGTCGGACTTCGAATACACTTATGAAAAATGTTATCCCTCTTGAGCTTGGTCTCTTGACGATTTTGACTTCCCGCGCACTCCTTGCATTTCAGGGATTTTGATAACTCAGATCCAAAGGATTTCTCGAAGATAAATTCCTCTCGCCCTCCTGGCGTTCTCATTTTTCTCTGTGCACACTTTGCACTAGATTCTTACGCAGGTTCGAGCTCCCGCAGACAACTATGCACACCTTGCAGCAGTCACTTTGATCTCCTGGCAAAGAGAAAGTTTCATGCTATCTCTTATGATCTTCATAACCAAATTAGATCCCGTCAACACACTCCTTGCATTCTATGTGCACACCTTGTACCACTCGACAGAAGAGAAACAATTGAAACTTATCCTAACATTCATAGTTCCATCTACTCATAACATAATTCATTTGTTCATTCATGAAACACAATAACAGAGAATTGCAAACAATGTCCACACCATGAATTGGATGAATTTTCCTCTTTTATCTTCATTCAAAAGTAAAAATGGTTACAGCTGTAATAAAAAAACCAACTAAAATTCAGAAATCTCCTACTAACTTGCAACTAGCTTCATTTTGGCGTACAAAACCTCTATTTATCTCAGAGGGCTCTTAGGGTTCTTCCTAACTACTTGTATACATCGAAACCTATCCTGATGGCTATCTTAGTGTAGTAACAGTCAAAGCAGGAGTGGAAAGTCCCACTTCGCTCACGATCGTTTAGGCGTGCCTCAAAATATTTTTCCAGTGCTGAGTTAAGGCGTGCTTCAAAATATCTACCGTAACTACCAGCATTGTGATTTCGTACAGATTCCTAGACGCTGAGAGGTCCTGTTCCGCGTGCTTTCCAACGATGCTCCTACATCATAATCCCTTTGAAAAAAATTCATGGACTCCTGTCCATGAGCTCCTACACTGACTTTCCATGCTTCTGAATAACAACTTCATTTTCCCAATTGATATATTCTATTGGGTGTCCCTTCCACTTGACCAGATATTCAAAATAGGTCTTCCTCCTGGTCCTTTTGCCGATCCTCTGATCAACGATCTTCTCCATCTGTGGTTTTTCTTCTACAGGAATTTGTTTCTCCCACTGAATCTTCTCTTGATCTTCTGATCCCTCGGTGTCATCTTTCCTTTAAGGATACAAGTCTAAAACATTGAATATGGGTGATGTGCCCACATCATCTGGCAGCTCAATCTCATAGGCGTTTGCATTAAAATTCCTCAAKATCTTACATGGTCCTATCTTCTTCACATTTAACTTGTTATATGTTCCCCTAGGGAACCTTTATTTCCTGAGATGTGCCAGAACCTGATATCCTACTTCAAATTGAATCTCTCTGCGATGTTTGTCAGCTCTGCGTTTGTACTCATGGTTAAAACTCTACAACTGTCCTTTGATCTGGCTATGGAGCCTCTTTATTTCTGCAGCAAAATATTCTGCTCCAACGCTCCTGATCTCACTCTGTTCCAAGTCTCTCAACTCAGATACTCCCCTGGGTTGCATTCCATACAATATTTGGAATGGGCTCTTTCCAGTGCTCTTGTTTGGTGAATCATTGTATGCAAATTCTTCTTGTGGAAGAATCCGATCCCACTGATTATGATGCTCAGTGACTAGACTCCTCAATAAATTTCCCAAACCTCTGTTTACCACCTCATTCTTCCCATGTGTCTGAGGGTGATAAGATGAGCTGAAGGAAAAATATGTCCCCAACTTCTTCCACAGTGTTCTCCAAAAGTGACCAACAAATTTCATGTCTCTGTTCGAGACAATGCTTCTGGGTAGGCTGTGAAGTCTCACAACTTCCTTGAAAAACAGATTTGCAACATGTGTTGCATCATTGGTATTCTAGCATGGGATAACGTGTGCCATATTTGAAAATATATCCACCACCACAAATATGGAATCAAATCCTCTTTTTGTTCTTGGCAGTCCCAACACAAAATCCATGCTTATTGCATCCCAAGGCCTCTCCGGTATTGGCAATGGTTGATACAATCCAGTGTTCTATCTTTTTCCTTTTGCATGTTGGCATATTCTACATCTATTCACAAACTTTATCACTTCTGTTCTCATACCTATCCAATAGTATGAACTTCTCAACTGTGCAAACATTTTTTCATGGCCGAAGTGTCCAGCCAATCCTCCACTATGCTTTTCCTTCAAAAGGTTATCCCTCATTGAGAATTTCGGTATGCACAACTAATTGCCCTTGAATAAAAACCCCTCTTGGATCATGTACTCTGCCCACTGGATTCTGTCTCTCATCACATGATTTGCACATGCTTCCTTGAAATCTGTATCATCACAATACATGTCCTTAAGGTGTTCAAACCCCAAGGTCTTCACTTGAAATTCCTGTAGAATCAAGCATCCCCTGCTTAAGGCATCAACAAATTTGTTAGCATTCCCAACCATATGTTTTATGACAAAACTAAAATTCTGCATAAACTCAACCCACTTTGCATGCCTCTGATTCAATTTTTCCCGTCTGGTTATGAATTGTAAAGCTTGGTTATCGCTATACAATACAAATTCCCGTGGGACAAGGTAATGTCTCCACTTCTTCAAGGATTGAATTATGGCATAAAACTCCTTATCATACGTGGAGTATTTTCTCTTGGTCTCATTCATATTCTCACTGAAATAGGCCACAAGTCTATTATCCTCGCTCAAAACTACTCCAATTGCAACTCCACTTACATCACATCTCACCTGAAATGTCTTTTCAAAATTCGGCAAGACCAAAATTGGTCGTTCTATTATTTTCCCCTTTAGTATATTGAAGCTCTTCTCGGCCTCCTCTGTCCATTTAAAATACTTGTGCTTCTTCTTCATGGTATCCATCATTGGGGCACAAATTCCACTGAAGTCTCTGATGAACTTCCTATAGAAACTTGCTAATCCATGGAAGATCCTTACCTCAAACATACCCCTTGGTGATGACCATTCTTTGATTGCTTTCACCTTCTCTGGATCCATCTTCAGTTCATTTGAAGAGATCACAAAACCCAAGTAAATGAGTTTTGTCTTCATAAAATAGGACTTCTTCATATTTATGAACAACTTCTCTTGTTGTAGTCTCCTCATCACTAGTGTAAGATGTCTCAAATGCTCCTCTTTAGTCCTACTAAAGATCATTATATCATCCAGATATACAACCACAAACTTACCAATGAAATATTTCAGTATTTCATTCATCAACCTCATAAAAATACTCGGGGCATTTTTTAAGCCAAATGGCATAACAAGCCACTCATACAAACCTTCATTGGTCTTAAAGGCTTTTTTCCACTCATCACCTTCTCTCATTCTAATATGGTGATATCCACTTTTCAAATCTATTTTAGAAAATAAATTTTCTCCACTTAAACAGTCCATTAAATCATCCATTCTTGGTAAAGGGAATCTATACCTGATGGTGATCTTGTTAATGGCTCTTGAGTCTGTACACATTCTCCATCCTCCATCTTTCTTTGGACTCAACACAGTTGGTACTGCGCATAGACTCAATCTCTCTCTGACCAAACCCTTGTCTAACATTTCCTGGACTTGGTTCTTCACTTCCTCATTCTCTCAAGGTGTTAATCTGTATGCTTCTTTGTTTGACAGACTTGCTCCTGGTATCAAGTCAATATGGTGGCTGATACTTATAATGGGTGGAAATGAGTTAGGCAACTCATCCACCACTATGTCAGCAAAATTATCCAACAATTCATGAACTTCTTTAGGAAAATCATCCATCGAAGTGCTCATAAGGATAACTCTGGGTTTCCTCACCACAACAAACTGCATCTCTTGTTCTTTCTTGACTTCTTTCAGGAGTTCCTTTCCGCTCATGAGAAGTATGCTTGTGCTGGCTTCCTCCTTCACTTTCTTCTCCTCTATTGGCAACAACATGTGTGTTCTACCATTCTTCTCTAAGGTGTATGTATTTTTCCTCCCATCATGAATGGAATTATTGCCAAAATACCATGGTCTCCCCAACAAAATATGGCATGCATCCATGGGAATTACATCACATAGAATTTCATCTCTATATCCTCCTATCTTAAATTCAACCAAGCATTGTTTAGCAACCATTACCCGATGTCATTTCTGCAACCATGAGACTTTGTATGGCTTCGGATGTGTAGTTGTCTCTAGCTCCAATTTCTCCACCATCTCTGTAGATACTAAGTTATCAGGGATCCCACTGTCGATTATCACCTTGCATACTCTATCTTTAGTCTTTCAAGCTGTTTTGAAGAGATTGTTCTTATGTACTGGCTTTTCAACTTCTGCCTCTGGTTTTAAGAGAACCTTCCTCAACATCATGGGTCTTCCATCCTCTGATCCTTCTACTTGCACATTCCCTCTCTGTGCTTCTGAAATGTGAGATTCACCTCCTCCTTCTTTCTTTTTCTCAGGACATTCCCAAGACATGTGCCCTATCTTTCCACATGCATACCATCTTATTTCTCCTCCTCCTCTTCTTCCTCTTCCTCTAGAAGAACTTCTTCCACCACCTTGTCTTCCTTAGGAACTTCCTCCTCTTTTCGAGTGACCATGTTGTTTCTCACTCTCGTCATTTGACTTATGTGCCTTGTCATGTGTAATTCCCTTGCTTTTGTTTGGGACTGGGATTTTACCTCTTCCTCACTGGCTTTGTTTTCTGGCCAACTTCTCCTCTGCTTTTAGTGCAAACTGATAAGCATCCTACATTGTCCTTACTGACATCATTCTGAGCTCATCCTAGATTTCATATCTCAGGCCATTTATATATCTAGCAAATTTTTATTCATCTCTCTCCCTTTGTCCAGTTTTGATGTTCAGTCTGTAGAACTCCTCTAAGTACTCCTTAACTATCATCCCCTTCTGTCTCAGGTTTTGCATCTTCCTGAACAGATTGATCTGTTAATCTTTGGGCATGAACTTAGACTTCATCTTGGCTACCATTCTTTCCCAATTCTTTATCTTCTGCTTGCCTTTGCTTCTCCTCTTAGCCTGCAGTTCATCCCACCATAGTGCTGGATGCCCTTTTAGCCTGATAACATCCTGTTTCACCTTTCTCTCTTCATCGACATATTCATAGTCGAAATGTTTGTCCATGGATCTTACCCAATCCAACAAATCTTCAACATCTAAATTACCTTCATACATTGGGACCTCTATCTTGGCTCTGCCTCCCAATCTAACAACTTCTCTTAGCAAACGTTCTTCAACGACATCCTCTCCTTTAGCTTCTTCGACTTCTACTGCTTCACTCTCTGCATCGCCAATGTCTCCAGTATCAAGTGCTCGTCTCTGCGCTGCCTCCATCACCTCCAATATTTCACGAAGTTCTTGCATCTCCCTTTCTACAACCCGATTGGATAAAGGTGGTTTCACTCGTCTCCTTGGTGGCATTGTGTTGACTATATGTCACACACAAAGTACAACTTCAAGTTCTTTTGTCTCCTTTTTTTTGCCTGCTATCTGCAAGCAAAACTTCTTCTTTGATACCACTTGATGCAGACCCCCCTTCTCTCCTAAGGGTTGCATGACCTCCTGGTCTAGGATCAATCAAGAAATTGAGTCAAATCGACTCTTTGGGTATCCGCTAGACCCCAAACCCACTTACACGGGTCCTTTCTCCAAATGTGTAGGTTGTTTGAGACCCACAGGTTCTCTTCTGAGCACTGTTCAACTTCCACGCGAACCGGGCTCTAGTTCTTCCCGGGCTAAGCGCCATCCTTTCCGTGACCATGACTGTGACCACTTGCCTAACCAACAAGCGCTTCACGACTTCGCGTGTTGGGTGTTTTCTCATGCACCAACCCCGATTATCCGACTCCCGATATACTGAAGTGGGGCCTAGCACGTGCTAGCTCCTCCCTTAACCTTCAACGATGTGACTCCTCACTATGACCTAGAGTCAATCTCTCGCGTGCTTCGCGGTTTCATGTTTTGCATCCCTGGAAGGTTTTTTTCACTTGTCTTCCCGATTTCCGAAACCTAAAATTTGGGCTCCACCCACGTTAGATCAATGATCCAAAATCCGTGTGATTCGACGATCCTACTTTCTCCTTCGCGAATTCGGGAATTTCTTGGGACCAAATCTACGACCCACACCTTCCTTCGATCAACGACTGTGATCGTTTCACAAAATTGGGTTTCCTGAGCTTGCTTGTCCTATGTGCTTCCTAAGGGTTAAACCTCGTGCACTTATATCTGGATTCAAGAACTGTTGATCCATGTGCTTAGATCTAACTGTCCAGATCTGATCTTCTCCCCACGCTTCCTCTAGTCAGTGGACGTTAATCTAACGGTCCAGATTCCTTCCACAACCGATCTGATGGTGGTTTCCGCTCCTCCTCCTAAGCTTTTGATTTGTCTGACTTAGAAAGTTTCTAAGTCTTCAAAGGTCTCTACCTTTGAAATTCTTGTGAGTCCATCTCTTAGACTTCGACTACACTTCTGAAAATTTTTATCCCTCCCGAGCTTGGTCTCGTGAAGACTTCGACTTCCCGCACACTCCTTGCATTTCAAGAATTTCGATAACTCAGATCCAAAGGATTTCTTGAAGAGAAATTCCTCTCACCCTCCTGAAGTTCTCCTTTTTCTATGTGCATGCTTTGCACTAGATTCTTACGCAGGTTTGAGCTTCGATGGACGACTATGCACACCTTGCAACAATCACTTTTCTCTCCCGACAAAGGGAAAGTTTCGTGCTATCTCTTCTGAGCTTCAGAATCGAAACAAATCCCGTCAACACACTCGTTGCATTCTGTGTGCACACCTTGCACCACTCGACAAAAGAGAAACAATTGAAACTTATCCTAACATTCACAGTTCCATCTACTCATAACGAAATTCATTTGCTCATTCATGAAACACAGTAACAAAGAATTGCAAACAATGTCCACACCATGCATTGGATCAATTTTCCTCTGTTATCTTCATTCAAAAGTAAAAATGGTTACAACTGTAATAAAAAACCAACTAAAATTTAGAAATCTCCTACTAACTTGTAGCTAGCTTCATTTGGGCGTACAAAACCTCTATTTATCTCATAGGGCTCTTAGGGTTCCCCCTGACTACTTATTTACATCAAAACCTATCCTGACGGCTATCCTAGTGCAATCATAGTCCATAGCAAGAGTGGAAACTCCCACTTCCTTCGCGATCGTTAAGGCGTGCCTCAAAATATTTTTCCGGCGCTGAGTTAAGGCGTGCTTCAAAATATATACCGTAACTGCCAGCGTTTTGATTTCGTACAGATTCCCAGACGCTGAGAGGTCCTGTTCCACGTGCTTTCCAACGATGCTCCTGCAACAGAAGATGAGGCCTGATTAGGTTCTTCTTCATTTAAAATGGTGTGATTCTCTTGATTGATGGCCCAACAACCTTTTCAATGGGATTTAATTATTAAAATTCTGTTTCCAAATATTCTCTTCAAACTACTTATCGCTTTTGTATTGATTTATTTTCTATTTTAACGCAAGAAAATGAAACTAATATAAAATAAAACTGATTTGTTTTAATAAATCCGAGCCTAGGGTAACCTTTGGTTAATGTTATGTAAACACCACCTGAATTTGAGTTACTCTAGAACTAATACTAACATCCATCAACTATCATATATTCTTTAAGAAACATAAATAAATGACATGCATGCAATGATACATAAGAAAAATATTAACAAGAAATAATTCTATGCTTCACTTATACGTAACAAATTAAAGAACACCATTTTCACCAACTTTCATTCAAAGATATATTAACCACTCAAGACAACTTAAAATAATTGCGATCTTACTAAATTCTTGTAGCTTCTAAAGAAAATGCAGGACAATCCACCGATTTGATCACACACACAGGTTTGGCAAAAATGTCGCTCGCTCTCTCCAAGATTCTGAATTAATTGTAGTGAGAAATAATTCTTGGCACCAATTATAACATTTCTTACAAGAACCATCGACCCCTTTTTCATGGTCGATTCCCTTATTTATCAAAAGTAAAAAATTAAAAATAGCCTTAAGTCTATTTTAAGTAAAGAAATAAATAGTAATGTGGACTAATCCACATATCTTCAATTCATCTCTCAGTCACTCGATGACTAATCCAATAAGTTTTCTTTGTCATAATCGAACCATTTGGAAAAAATATCTTCACATGTGTGCATAGAGGGGAAGCGATGTTGGTCCATTGGTGCACTAAACAATCCCCTCATTTTTGTTGTGCGTCGTCTAAACTTATCCATCTTGGAAACCACATGTTCTAGAACCATTGATGCTCGAATCATGATTTCCATGAAATTTATAACCTATCCTCATTCCGGAGTGATCATTTGGAGAAAATTTGATTCGTACTTTTGGTCTCAGTCTACATGTTGTCTTACTATATCACTCATATCCCGAAATTCTTCTAGTGAACCGAACTCGAGAAAAAGGATTTCCCTCATTCTTTCGTTTATTTTCTCCCAGCTCTTGAGACACTCATCCCATATCTCTTGCATATTCCACTGTGGTTCTACAACCACCTGAACCCAATATTCGAAAACCCTTTGTATTTTGTCCATGTTATCCTCTTTGAGCATCCTTACACCATGTTCTTCTTCTCCTTAACCTTTCTGTATTTCCCTGATGTATTAAATTTGGTCCAGGGTATTGTGTGCCCATTCATACCAACTTGAAATATCTTAATATGATACAAGACATAGAAGTGTTTCCTCTTGGTAACTTACAATGTTGGTCATGAAAATATCATTTCCCAACTTGTACCTGCATACTCTTCTAAGAATTCAACTCTTAGAAGCATCACTGCTTGGGTGGTGTGTTTGTAATAATCAACTCGATGTATAATATTTTCGAGCTCTCTCCTCATGGACTCAACTTTCATTTCATCCTATTTATATCTTTCAATGGTGGCATGGGATATGACCATCCATGCCCCCAACAAATCACTTACCTTGGCCTTTTTGGTATCGAATAGAGCCTCTTTAGTGGTTATGACCATAGTACTGTCCATAATAATATTTCTCTTTGTACTTGTTCTGTTTATCACTACTTTCCTCTTTCGATCATAGGCTATGGCCTCAATTTTGACTACCTCATCTACTGGCCTTGGGATCTCCTGGTCACCCCATGCCAACACATTCCCTATGCTTCCCGGAGTATGGTATTGTTCCACTATAGGTGTATTTCCCTTATCGGTTACTGGTGTTTGACCATATGGTTCCATTACCACTTGATCCAATGGATGTTCTTTTCCTGGCTCTTTAGGGGTTGATATATTGTGCTGGTCTGTTCTAATATCGCTTCTATGAATATCTCACTCATCTACTCGAGGGATGTAGTGTCTTCCAGGGAATTTTCTTTTGGCCCCTCTGGCTGTATCACATCCTTTGGCAAGGAAGTGCCTAGTGGGTTGGTCATTGTCTCTCCACTTGCTGGAGCAATACTCCATTTCTCATACTCATCCCCTTTACTTGGAATTTCTCCAAGCCCTTCCCCATGATATTTATCATTTTCATTATTCTCTTCCTGAGAGGATGTATCATTTTAACTATGCTCCTCACTTTCACTCCACCCGCATATTCACAAGCCTCTTCTTCTTTTGGTGGATGTGACCTTTATTCTAAGGGTGATGTATTTGTTGTTAAAACCTCTTCTTCGGGTTTAGGTATTTTAGGAATTTGACTCACTTTCTCCTCTGTGTTGTACTCATTTATAACTGGGAATCCCAAAGTGTCAACATCATCATTTTCATCATCATCAATTGTTATTAAATCTACAATCGTAGGGTTCGAGACCGTTGTGACTGGTATCTTTGTTAAGGCCTCAGATGCTACTGCTAGTTCTGGCTTCCTTTCTTGCACTTTCTTTGTGCTCAGTTATATTTGAGTTTTAACCTCTTTTGGTGTGATTTCTCCTTAAGGATTCTGTTCACCCTCCCCCCTATTTACTTCTTAATATTTTCTTTTTTTCTCTAGCTCCTTAGGTGTCCTGTTTTTTCATTTTCATGAGTTTCTCTTACAATGTTTGCCTGAAGTCTTTCGTCTTCAACTCTTCTTGCTTCCTCATATTCTCTTTCCCTTTAGTCCTATACTCGTAAGGATGCCTCTACTATTTGATTAATAAGTTCCACCCATTCATCCATAGCTATGACCTTAAATAAAATTAAATTAGGTTGAGCTTTCCTTTGAAGTACTTCATCCCAGTTTTGATCATTTTCGGTGAAAGCCTTGTCCTCAAATTTATCATGAGCATATGGACAGTAAGACACTACGTGTCCAACATGTTTTGATACTAAATATTTTGGGTCATGCTTAGGGTACCTTCCAGTCGAGAACCTGTATTCTAAGTGACTTAGGACTTCTTGTTTCGCCTGTGTAGTATCTTTTACAAAATAGTACCCCAATTGGAAACCATAAGGGTGAAATCCCCTTTCTTGTCTTTAACCARTGAAGCATTGAAACCCTGTAAAATGGTTTGATAACAGATTTCCCCCAAAATAAATTGGTATACCACCTAAGWTGGAAGTAGATATGGAGCTCCAGTGGCTCCAATTATTCTAAAATAAGTACATTTCTCCTCCAAATACCAATTTCCGATCAAAGAGATTATCTTTTTGGTTGGATTCGAAATTCGTGGGAACTCTTGTTTAAATATGATAAAAAYAATCTGGCTAAGAATCCATCACATATCATGGMATAATATTTCTTGTACTTTTTCTCCCACAAAATAATGAAATATTCATGAATATGGATCTCAGACACATGTCAACTCATGCCCATCCATGAAAATATATTTCTAGCACATATTACATCTAGTAAATATGAATCCATATAAAAGGAGGGCACATCCCCGAGCTTAGGGTTTTGGGCTTGTTCTATTATAGTGCTTAGTTTCTTGGATATGCTATCCCCCCAGTTGAAAATTCTTCCCGATATCGCCACAGTGTAAGTCAGGGGAATCCAAACTTCTCAGAATCTAGAGCATTATTTTTCCCCATACAATCAACAGATCAATTCCATTAAGTACATATAGGGTTCCCTTAGGTTTCTGGTACCATACCATGTTACAATTTGGTTTATAAATTTATTGTCTTCTTTCCACCAGGATGCCAACCGTTTGTTGGTGTCATGTTTTTCATAGAATGTCACTACAAAATCAATATTTGGCCTAACCTCCAGTTCCCTGAGCTTATAATACTTGTTCACTTCTACCATTAGGAAGACTCCCACACACTGTCCTTGTTCATCATTGATTAGACATTTAGTAATGCCTGTGTGACTGATTATCCATTCTAAGGCCTATACACAAGGTAAGACAGGGGATCTAGAGGCTAACATGTGCAATAAGGAACATTTTATGTTTGGGAACACCTAGTCATCCAAGGTTCTAATTTTTGAACTACTGTGAGGTGTGAATTATGGGAAATCTAAATGATTGATATTATTGAATAAATCATTCCAGAAAGGCAACAATACCTTAGACGTCGTGCTCGAATTTGTGTCTTTATACAACGATGGATGTTTGAAAAAGTTCTTCTTTGAAAGATGAATTATAGGATCCACCTTGGGTGTATGCTCTATCTCTTCAACAATGGCTAGGTTGGATGCTTCACATGTCATAATATTCTTTCTCTTAGGAATTTCTAGGGACTGCTGAGTGGTAGGTATATGTGGTGACATTTTCTACACATAAGAAACACTGTTAAACTCACAGTTAATTAGAAATTATATGAGAAATACAACAATTATTCAATCAAACACATACCTAGCGTAAAAGAACAAAAATTAACCTTAGCACTTAGCACTTACTAGTTCTGGTCAAAACACTTTGAATTTAGCAATAACACAGTTGTACTGTGCACGACATCTGGTTTTGAAATTTTCTTTACTGCGCAAATTCTCTCAAACCCTCAATGGTAAGAATGCATAAACAAAGGAAACATCTGAGCTGATATACCCTACCTTTTATCAACCAAATATGGTAGTTACAATCACAAAGTACAGTGGGATATTTAGAAATATTGAGGGTTTCAATGTACCACATGAGTACCACACTCAACATTAATGAATTATGTTGAATGATAACGCAGAAAAGCCAATATTTTAGTTCATTGACTCTTTCAAAACATCACTATTTAGCACACAAAGGTTTCTTACATCAGAGTTCGGGGATTCAAGGTCGTCGACTATTCTAGATGATTTTGTTTCATTGTTCATCACTGATCTTGATGAAATACCATGTTAAAACCCCTTATTTCTATCATCATGTAGTATATTTTTCGGGGTGGTGATGTGTCCAACACGTGTGTTCATACAGTGACGTGGTGCATGAGTTGTCACCTAGTATGTCAAATGGGAGAGTTAGGTCTCACATGGCATGATTTAATTGTTCAAATATTGTAATTGCAAAGAGTATTCTACTTATTATTATTATTATTATTTGAGTCATTTATTTATAGATCAAATCCCCTTTTGTGGATTGATCATGTCGGGCATTGTAATTGACCAAGTCCCCTTTTGCGGATTGGTCAAACCCTAATTATATCATGTAAATTAAGAAGTCGTCCCCAGGCCCAATTAAAGTGGTTTTAGCGAAGAGACACCTTTTCAGCTCCTGCCAGTTTGTATAAATAAAGGAAGCCAACGCCTCATTTGATCACTCACTCAGCTCACTCATCTAGTGCACAAGTATTGAAGGAAGCTGCAATTACCAGTTGCTGGAAGAAGGAAGAGAGAGAGGCGCATTGCTTGGGAGAGGATATTCTCTAGTGTTTGGTTTATTGTCTTGGCATTGTATTGGCTATCTATATTAAGGGAGTTTTTGCTGGGTTTTCTTCCCCGTGAGGGTTTCCCAGGATAAATGTTGTGTATCTTGTGATTATGTTTCTCTTAGTGATCCTATGCATGCTATGGTTATCTAGTAAATTGAAAAGAAACCTAATAATATCTCAAAACTTAACATGGTATCAGAACTAAGATGAAGAGAGCATCTTTCACTAGATAAGAAAAAATGTCACTGTTGTCGTACATGAAAATTAGGGCTTTTGTTGGAGAGGAATTTTTGCCTAAAAACCATGTAGAAAAGTGTGCCCTACCCTAGTGAATCTTTTGGCACCTTGAGAACACCTTTTCAGTGGATAGAACTCCCGAAAAGTGAAACCCTAGTTTTCACTAGTACCAGAAAACCAGAAGTACCAGAAAACTAGAAGTACCAGGAAACCAGGAAACCAAAACCAGTACTAGAAGTACCAGTCCAGATTTCCGCAAGCTCAGTTTCAAGCGGTAAAATTTGGATTTTCAGAAATCTAACTGCACCAGCTTACTTGCCTCAGCTCAACGCATCTAGCCCCTTGATCACAATTTCAAAATTTGAAGGTTGAAAAATTAGGGTTTCCTCATAAAACCCTAAGTTGCAGTTGCAATTGTAGTTTCAGAATCAGTTGCAGTATCAATTGTAGTTGCAATATCAATTGAAGTATCAGCTACAGTACCAGTTGCAGTCACCCTTGAAGTTTTTAAGAGTTGGTAATTATTACCGTTGCTACCAGATGGTGCCACTATCTGCAAATACTATCAGAGGTATGTATTCACATATGTTTAAACTATTAAGATTTAAAGGGTATTTGCAGGAAAAGGGATCTATTTCCATAGATCCAGATGGATCTCAAGATCCAACACATTCAGAGGAATAATGCAACCCAGGTTTGATTATTCTAATATGCATCTATTTGATAGGACATTATTTTTGATCTAGGTTGCATGTTGAATCTATGACCATCATACTAACCTTTGGTCAAAATTTAAGTCAAGGTATTAAATGGATCAAAGTTGAGATCATAGAGTTTACTCTCTAACCCAACTTTCTGTCAGATATAACACATTTTCTTAGTACAAAAGACAAGTTAAAGAAATCACTTGTCATCTTGAGTGAAGGAGACTTGGAAGAAAATAAACACACTCATTCTTGAGGACAAGACTCCAGGTTCCAAGTTTGATTAATTAAGTTGATAAGATTCAAAGTTTCACTTGACAAAGTTGATGACTACCCTTTTACAAGTAAACACTATAGTTGAGGTAGCAGTCTTTGAAAAGTATTATGCTTGGTAGCATGTGAGAATATTGAGATAAATTCTTAATGTAATCATTTACTAGATACAACTAACATCTCCTCTAGGATAAACTTCTTGTGTTGGTTCCAGATTACAATGAATGAATGTTTTATCATAACACTAGAAGAGTGTTGACCTCATTGCGTATTGTATTTATTAATTTTGATCTTTGTTTCAGATAGGTCACAAGTGATAGCTCTAAAGGAGCTTCTGTGATGATTATTCATGCTATTGTTTTAGTTACTATTATCAAAAGAGTATTATTGCTTATTGTTTTGTTGGCCTTGTCTCAGGTCACAAGTGATAACCCTGAGGAAGCTATAGTGAAGGTTGCAGAAGGAAACCTATTAGATGAGACATGAAGAAGACTATGTACATGACCATATACATTCATGTACCGTAGAAGATGAATAAGTAGTTATTTTTGAGATCCAGAGTATCTCATATGGAGATTGATTGTAAGGAGTAGAAGGCTCCAAAGATGACCAAACATTAGAACTCACAGAAGACTTGGTCAAGGGATAATGAAGCCACCTTGATGGAAGAAGAACTCATTTGAAGCCTGACTCAGTCTTTCATATTTAGACTTGGTATTCAACACCAAGCATACCCTCTAAGAGATGATGAAGCCCTTGTAGATTCAGAAGAAATCAAGGATAAGCTCGATCTCAGAAAGGATCATATGAAGAGACAAATTCCAGGACTGGGAGATAGATGCCATGAGAAGACTAGATCGTAGCTTCATAGGGGATATGAAATATCCTGGAATATTCCCTTGTTTTAGTGAGAAAGAAGGAAGCTAGTCAGAAAGACTAGGATATGGATTCTTTCGTGAGAATAGAAGAGAAGTCAGTATTGAATTCCAAGATTGATCTATACATATCAAGCATGTTACATATGTACAAAGACTGATGCGTTTCTAAAGGATTCTCCCAACAAGAGGGAGAAGACTATGATGAGACACTTACTCCAGTAATTGGAGAAATAGTTCCAGTATTTATGAAGACAACCAGAACAACCATGATTCATATATAGTATGAGATGCATGGGGAGAAATCCCTGTATTTAAAATTGAGTGGCAGTTGGTGCAGTACATTAGTTGGGTCATGGGAACATTACTACAATAAAAGATAGAGTTACCTCCATGAAAGAAGAAGAGATACATTTAGTATCAGTTATTGAGCCACTCTTAGTTTTAGATGAAGTTGTTGTCGTGATAGAATAAGAGGAGTTACTCTCAAATTTCAACAACCACAGTGAGGATGAAGCAACCATTCTCAGCCTCATAGCAACTACAAATGCAGAGTCCCAATTCCAGAAAGAAAAATTGCAGAAAGAGGAAATGACATACTCCTAGGCAGTGAGACAGATAGTGCTTTGCAAAGAGCACATAGAGCTAGCACATGATTGTGCATATTGAGTTGCAATTGAGCAAGTGTACCATATTGGTACAATGTAATGTGAAAATTTTATTTGAAGATTGAAGATAGAAAGACTCATGTCTTCCGGTTGAAGGAAGCTCTGTATGTGTTGAAGAAAGCTCCTAGAGCTTGGTATGGCAGAATTGACAGTTTCCTGAAGAGCTTGGGATTTACCAAGAGTAAAGTTGATTCTAAACTTTACTTCAAGGTTATGAATGATGAGTTGGTTATATTGTTGCTACTATATGTAGATGATGTATTCTTGACAAGATGAAGAAAATCTCATGACAGATTGCAGAAGAAGCTCACTACAAAGTTTGATGGAAGACCTAATGCATTATCTCTTAGGTCTTGAAGTTTGGCAGAACACAAAGAAGATCTTCCTTAACCAAGGGAAATATGTAGTTAAAATAATGAAGAGGTTTGACATGTTAAAATGTAAATCCATGTACACACCCATGGAAACGAAGTTGAAGCTCCTGGTAGATACCTCATCAGAATTGGTTGATGCTTCTTTGTACAAGACATATTATTGGTTCATTGATGTATCTGATGAATACCAGGCCAAATATATGTTATGCTGTGAACAACTTGAGCCAGTATCTGGTAGAACCTAGACATGTTCACATTGTTGCTGCAAAACATATGATGAGATACCTTAAGGGTACATTGGATTTTGGTCTCTGCTATACTAGAGATCATGAATTCAGATTGTATAGATATACTGATTCAGATTGAGATGGAAGTGTTTCTGATAGAAAGAGCACTTCAAGATGTTGTTTTAGTTTGTAGTCAGCCATGACTTCATGGCAGAGTAGGCAGCCATCCAACATTGATCCCAACATGATAGAAGTGGAATACTTTGATGCATGTTCCACTAGTTGTGAATCCATATGGCTTCAAATGTTGTTTGATTTGGAGATGGAGGCCACCGTGATCCTATGTGATAACCAAAATTGTATAAAAATGATGTGTTCCATGATGAATCGAAGCACATAGAGATCTGGTATCACTTCATTCATGATATGATGCAAAGGGGAGCTTTAAAGATCTAATATGTTGACACAGATGAGAAGGTTGTTGACCTAGCCTCTGTCTCGTGTAAAGTTTGAGCACTTTCGAGACAAGATTGATATAGTCCGAAACGACCTCCCTTGAAAGGGGGAGTAGTGTTGATGATACTATGGTATCCCGATCACTAGTGGTAGCTCTGTTAGGATTTTATATCCTAGGGAATCTTATGATTCATGGGAAGATCCTTTGGGTCTGTTAGAGTACCATGTGGTATCTCCGTTAGGATTTCATATCCTAGGGAATAGTTTTTATTCCTGGGCAGGTCCTTTGGATCTATCAGAGTACCAAAAAATGTTGTTGTGATGCCAGCCTCGTGCAGTGATGCCAACCTAGTGCCTAATATTTTCAACTTTGTGCTGATGTTGTTGTGATGCTAGCCTAGTGCTGAAGATTTCCATCTTGGTGCTGATGTTGTTGTGATGCCAGCCTAGTGCTGAAGATTTACAGCCTTGTGCTGATGTTTTTGTGATGCTAGCCTTGTACTATGATTCCATCCTAGTGCTGAAGATTTCCAGCCTCGTGCTGATGTTGTTGTGATTCCAGCTTCGTGCTATGATGCCAGCCTAGTGCTAAATATTTACAGCTTCGTGATGATGTTTTTGTGATGCCAACCTCGTGCTGATGTTGATGAGATGCCATATTTGTGCTGAATATTTCTATCCTCGTGCTGATGTTGATGAGATGCCAGCTTTGTGCTGAATATTTCCAGCCTAGTGCTGATGTTGATGATGCTCCATCCTTTGTTCTATCATGTTGTTGTTGTTGATGATGCTCCATCATTTGTGCTGTGATATTGATGTTGTTGATGTTGTATAATCCTTGTGCTATTATTGATGATGATTATGTATTAGCGTTATACTAATCCATGTTGATGCAGATGATGATGATGATGATGCCACTTCATCTTCTTACTAAAGATGATGATGATGATGCCACTTTAGCTTCTTGCTGAAGATGATGATGACAATGTCATTGCAGCTTTAATGCTGAAGATGATGATGTTACTTTAGCCTCATGTTGATGAGGATAATGATGCTACTCCAACTCCATGCTATGAATGATGATGATGAGAAAAACTTCTGATGATTTATAGATATGCCAATCAGTGTTCCAGATGTTGTTGATGTTGCTGCCCTCTTTCTCTCCTGATGATGTTGTATTGAGTTGTGTCTATAGAATACCCTTCTTGTTAAGGGGGAGTGTTGAAATATTATAACTGCAAATAGTATTATACTTATTATTATTATTATTATTTGAGTCATTTATTTATAGATCAAATCCCCTTTTGTGGATTGATCATGTCGAGTATTGTAATTGACCAAATCCCCTTTTGTGGATTGGTCAAACCCTAATTATATCATGTAAATTAATAAGTCGTCCCCAGGCCCAATTAAAGTGGTTTTAGTGAAGAGACACCTTTTCAGCTCCTGCCAGTTTGTATAAATAAAGGAAGCCAACGCCTAAGTTGATCACTCACTCAACTCACTCATATAGTGCACAAGTATTGAAGGAAGCTGTAGTTACCAATTTTCGGAAGAAGGAAGAGAGAGAGGCGCATTGCTTGGGAGAGGATATTCTCTAGCGTTTGGTTTATTGTCTTGGCATTGTATTGGCTATCTATATTAGGGAAGTTTTTGCTGGATTTTCTTCCACATGAGGGTTTCCCAGGATAAATGTTGTGTATCTTGTGATTATGTTTCTCTTAGTGATCCTATGCATGTTATGCTTATCTAGTAAATTGAAAAGAAACCTAATAATAACTCAAAACTTAAAATTAATTGGACCCTATGGAAATAAAATATGTTGTGATAGAATTTCACTAGTTAAAACCTATGTGACCTACTAATTTCATGTTTAAACTTTCGATGAACACAATCGACCGATGGTATAAGATGGACATTCCAGATTTAAAATCAATTTCAAAGGGATTCAACGATCGACATGATCCTTTGTGTGTGAGGAGCCTTATTTTGGAAATGCGAAGACAGGACGCTGATGGAGCATCAACCACATGTTTCTCTGAAAAATGATGAACTTCATCGACGCCAGAGAGTTTTCATCGACGTTTACATTTCCAAATCTCCCACTGGATCCTCCACATGCCGATGGACTCAAAGAATCGTATGGGATGACGTGGTGGATGATGTGTCAATGCTGACTTGGAGAAACATGGTCACTTTGGTAACATGTCATATGGTGTGGTAGTACAAAATTCCACATGGACATGGATGATGTGGAAATATGAGGTTGGAGTCCGCTGGATGGCGTGGACACTCATATAGCTGGGAATAGGTAGATATTGGCTTGTCTACCAATGGTCAGGATCGATCCGATGCTTGCATCATATGGCCAGAATTAATCTTCTTAGTTCACTTCATCGACGTCGATGAGTTTAAGACTTATATCAAATGTTTCACAATGAGAAATGATTAGTTCTGACCACCGCTAGACATCGATGATCGACGAGATTGTTCAACTATTGCGAATTTTGTGCATAGATATGGCCAACGCCTGACACCCGATACACTATTGATGATCAACAAAATTGTCTATCGAGTGTCGTGAAAGTCACAGGTTTAAATGATTTTTTCCTTTTCTTTGAATTATCTAAGTCCCAAAACCCCTTTTGTTCAAAATGAAACCATATGTGTTCTCCTGTTTTGAATAATCATTCATTTTAGGCTTGGGACACAATCAGGTGAGAAAAATTGTTCAAGAGAAGGTTTTAAAAAATAAAGTATAATAAAGCTACATCAAAATCCAAGATGAAGATGAAATCAAAGTGGTACCCCACAATTTTTGAAATTTTGAGGGTGTGTTGAGTTCTCAACGATTTGCGATTCATTGGGCGAAACCAAAATATCTGTTCCTTACCTGTTGTAGTAATATAACAACTTTAGGAGGCAATTGTTAATTCAATATAACAACTCAAATATTATTTATAAATCTGTATGCATATGATCTGGGGAACATCTAGACTTGTCTGATTGTGGGGATTTGGCTGATTCCATGCCTCTTTACCACGAACCCCTGTTCCATGTTCTACCGAGAAATATATAAGCATAAGAAATCCACTCACAGGGGCGTTAAGTGTTCAACCTTTAAGTACCTAAGAAATCTTCCCGACGTTTCTCTATTTCCAACAAGCGTCCATATCCTCGACGAAGTCACCCGGATATCACATACCTTGTTCGACTGCCATTGAGTGTCCATAGCCTCGATGAAGATATCTGTATACCCTCCCTGATAACTTCATTCTTTGCAATTTGTCCTTTTGTTTTACCATTGTATTTCATATGAATTTTATTGCAATAGATGCACATTAATGAAATCCTTTCGAAAGAACATGTTTAAAGACAAGAACTAGTCAGGGAGGAGGATATCTGTTTCTTGGAAAAGAGTTAACCGATACTTAGGTCCTTATTTTCAACATTTTCACTAAGAGAGGTGAGGTATTTACTAGATCTACTGGTAGGCATAGGTCATACTCTCCTTCATTTCCACTATCCCCTTCTAATTTCCTGAACCACGAGAAAAATAAGACATCTATTTCTCAATTGATATGTATACAAAGATGTAAATAATTCCTACATTCAAATATCTTATTTGAAAGAAGACTCCTCACTCTTGTTTTAGGTAGTGAAGGATTAGGATGAGAGTAATTGTTTTTCCAGGTTTCACCATGAGTTTTGAGATTCAATATCATTCCAACACTCCTCATAAAATGTGTTAAACAGTAAAAGAATAGGAAAATTTCAAACCAAAACCAAAATCAAACCAATTTTTTTTTACTTGAAATAAACAAAATAAAAACAAATTTGAAAGGTCAAATCTAACTGAACCATAACAAATAAGATAAAACCAAAAAAAAGAAAACTATGGTATAAGGATTCTTGCGGTGAGAAACTAAGAAAATAATATGTTTAGGGCCTGAACATTAACATGGAGATCATCTAACTCACCCCTAAGGTTTTTCAATCAATATGTTCCTACCCTTCTTAGCAACTTGGTAGGGACCAAACCATACATTTTGAAATTTAGAATGTTTCCCCTTAGGCTCATTTATTTTTTCCCACTTCAAAACTAGGTCTCCTACCTCAAAGTTTTTGTCTCCAACTTTGTGCTTGTCAAGCCACATCTTAACCAACTGTTGGTGAGCTGCACATTTCTTTCTATATTTTTCCCTTTCTTCCTCTACCATCAAGAGTGTGTCAATACATTGTTGCATGCTTGACAATGGTTGGCCCCTAGAGGCTTGAGAGAGTTGTAAATATGGGAGATAAAAATTAGTCAGGGGGATAGTTTCTTTTCCATAGAACAAAAAGTATGGATAATTCCATAAGGTTTCTTCATGAGTTACCCTATCATCCCACAGGGCATTATGAAGTGCATTATGCCAATTCCTATGATTTTCTGCCACAATCTTTTTAGGAATTCTTACTAGATTCTCGTTGCTCGATTCTACAACACTATTCCCCTATGGGTAGTAATTAGTAGAATACCTCAATATAATCTCCTTATCCAGGGAAAATTCAGTCAAAAGAGTAGAAGAAAAATGCAACATTAAAAAAAACAAGAACATACGATACCCCAAACCTTATGATTATGTGTTTCTCCACGACCTGGATCACCACTTTCTCGTTAATATAGATAAGGGGAATGGATTCTGACCATTGTGTGAAATAGTTGGTTGCAGCTATACTTGTGATTTTTAGATGAGTATGGATTTATTTCTCATATGACGTCTATACCCCATTGCTCAAAAGGCCTTGAAATGGTTACCGATTGCAATGGAATGGATTCCTTTTTCTATTTTGCAACGCTTGTAGATTTTAACCTCGTACAATTATTTACTGCAATTTTTTTTCAATAAAAGAACACAAAAGATACAATGGAAAATACACACATTACATAGATATTTTTCCCCTGGAAACCCAAACCCGGGAAAACCAACATATTCTATATTCATTCACTTCATACACTGTTTACAATAAAATATACATACAGGATCTTGTAGCATCCAAAACCATAATCCAACAACCCAGATTGGTCAACAACCCTAATTCCTTAACTGAAAAATAGAAAACCATTGGCGAAAACCATGTGCTGAAAAACCGCCTAAAATGGACACAAAAAACCACCAATTTTTTTTTTCAAGGGCACTGCCCCCAATTCCCTGAGCAAGGGGGTTCCTACCCCCTGCTACCCCCTATATATAACAACAATCAACTGACATATTTTTCACTTTCTGACATATGTGTGTGCATCCTTAAACAAGGTTTCCCAATAGTACCCTTCCCTTAGTATTTTATGGGAAGTGGTTTGCCCCGCAAAATTCCCACCTGTTGGACCATCATGAAGATCCCTTAACACCTTTTCTGCATCTTCTTCTCAAGACACCTAAGTAACACTCAATGATAACTCATACAAAATAACAAAGAGTTAATAAGGCAGTATTGAGCATATTTTAATCTGAGATTTCTTCTCTCCTTAGGCCTCATATGTTTAGGACATGTACCATGATGAAGGAAGTGAGAAAAATCAATGTACTAGGAGTGATGACTTGGTGGGATGTATAACACTTCACTGCACCACAAGGAAAGTTCACTGTCCCATATTGAATTTTCTATTTCCACTAGGTCTTGGGACTCTGTGACGAATTTGCACAAGCCCTGACCTCTAATTATATTAGCTGGTTTGATGTCAAGGTCGAATTCTTGGATGACAGTCATCTAGTTTCCTCTCCTCTTACCCATTTCTTGTTGTGTGAAAAGTGACCTTATCACAGGGTGGGGTACTATAAATTTAGTATGGTCCTTCAAGATGTAAGATTTGAAATGTTTCATTGCTTTGTAAACAACATATGCTTGTTTGTCTATAATAGGGTAATTGAGCTCTGGCTCTTGTAGGTTGGTGCTCATAAATGAGACAGGGGATTCATTTTTCTCATCATCCTTTTGTGTTAAGATTGATGCTAGAGACTCATCAGAATCAAAAGTATAGAGAAATAAATCTTTGTTGAAATCAAGGCTACGTAGGATAGGGGATTGACAGATTGCAACCTTAATTTTGTCGAATACCTCTATTTCTTCTTTATCCCATTTGAATTATGTATCATTTCATACCATCTTTTGTAGTGGTTTGATCATTTCTGCAAAATCAGGAAAACATTTTTGCACAAAATTGATGTTCCCAAAGAAAGATTACATGGATTTTTTGTTATGTGGGAGAGGGAGTTGGGAGATAACCTTGACACGCTCAGGGTCAATATTAGTACCATATTTAGAAATAATGTGGCCTAGGATTTTCCCCTCATATACATTGAATATGGTATTTTTTGGGTTTAGATATATCCCATACTTCCTACACCTTTCAAAAAACTGAGTCAAATGGGGAATGTGATTTGACCCATTCCTAGACTAGACTGTGACATTGTCTAGATAGACCACCACACACTTTTTTACCAATCCTCTAAAGGCCACATCCATGCCCCTTTGGAATGTAGCTCTTGCATTTATTAGCTCGAATGACATGCATTTATAGGAAAAGGTTCCCCATTTAGTCCGGAAAGTCATTTTAAATCAATTTTATTTTGAGACTAGAAATTGGTTATATCCCAAAAATCCATCCATAATTGAGAACATCTCAGATCTGGAAACAATTTGCAGGAGTTGTTCCATCAGGGGCACAAGGCAGTTATCCTTTTATGAAGCTTTGTTTAAATTTCTAGAATCAACACATAAGCGAATTTCTCCCGTCTTATTTTTTATGGGCACTAGATTAGCTACCCAGGCATAATGTCTCACCTGAAATATAATTTTTGCATCCAACAAATTTTTAAGTTCCTTTTCTATTAACGACTCAAGAGACGGGTTAAATTTCCTCAGTTTCTGTTGAAAAGGTTTCATTTGATCTAAGAGGAATGGTGTGTTGGATGATCCTGGTATTATATGTTTTCAAATCTTGATAAGACCATGCAAAAATATATTGATATTCCTTGAATATATTAAGGTATGATTTATTTTCTTCAAGAGACATTGATTTTCCAAGGATGATATTCTTAGGATTTTCAGCAATCCCTAGATTTATGATCTTGTAAGAAATACATGAACTACCAATTTTTACATTCTTGGGGTTCTTGAATCTTTCTCACATATCGAAAAAGGTTTTTCAGATTGGCTACCCCTTTAGGCATTGTGTGAAATTTAGGTTTGTAGTGTTTCTGTATTTGTTAGTATTATGCTCAATGTCTTCTTGTTCATCAAACATTCCTTGGAACACTTCATCATCAATAGCCAAGTCCCTAAAAATTTCTTCATTTTTCAAGAAGGTTATGATCTGCTCATCTCCCTCAAATAATCTCTAGTTAGTGATGTTGTCGGGAACTGGTGGCTTGTACAACAGTTCTATGGTCAACCTAGAAGCCTCATAATATTCAAGAGGATACAACCATATTCTTGGATCGAGTAATGACAGTGATGTTAAATTCTTGAAAACTCTCCATTAGTCTATGTGCCTCTTTTTGGTAATTCCTTGAATCAGGTGAATTGAAATGTATGCTATTTTTGACCTGTCTGATAATGATGTCCGAGTCTCCGAAGATAACTAATTATTTGATGTCTAGGTCAATGGATATTTTGGGTCCTTGGACCAAAGCCTCATATTTTAAGGTATTATTAGTGCACTCAAACTTTAGTTTGCAGGATACAAATCTACGTTTGCCAGCTGGGTCGATAAAAATGCATTCGACACCAGATCCTTTTTGAGACTTGGATCCATAGAAAAAGAGATTCCAAATATCAGAGGTTAAGTTAGGAACCCTCTTGTCTGTTGATTTTTCAATAGGTGAGGTTTAAGCATGAAGTTCATTCCATTTTAACATTTTACTTAAACCATAAAATATTTGTTGCAACAAGCAAGATCACAAGAAGAAACACCGTGCACAAGAACACAAGAAGTATCTTGGGAAACCCTTCTCAACAAGGGAATAAAACCCAACCAATCCTTTATTATATTCTTCAATAGAAATACCTCCACCACCATAAAAACCTAGCACACAAAAGGGTGCTTACAAACCCTAGAAGACTAGTGCCCAAGAGAGGTGTGCACTTTTCCCAAGACGATGTACTTGCTGAAATTTCCAAACTCACACTTGTGATATGATTCCTCAATGGGGAATTTACCTTTACTTATATTAGACTGAACCTATCAACATAAGTGTCTATTGGCACACCATGCCTGACCTCAATATCTTATAATATAATTAATAATTACCATATTAATTATCTTTTACATTAAGGTGGGGCCGACCTGTACTCTTTACATTACAAATAGAGTTACATGTAAGTCTGAATCTTGAACAATATAGAAAGGGATCTCATACACCCACTAGTGCTCAGYCACAAGGGGCACATCCACATGGATGTCCACATATATATCTCAYTGCRTCTCATAGGAGAACCACACTCACTAGTGGTCAGCCACTAGGATCACTCTCACTTGTGCTCATCCACATGCATGTCCAACTCAACAAATCT
Source organism: Picea engelmannii (assembly GCA_009831015.1). NCBI lineage: Eukaryota > Viridiplantae > Streptophyta > Pinopsida > Pinales > Pinaceae > Picea > Picea engelmannii. The sequence continues at coordinate 404,119 of ML778424.1, forward strand.
TATTTCCCACTGCATTACACAAGAGAGTCATMTGRAGTTCATCATCTCAACTATMTTCTCAGAGGAGGCTAATACATCRTTTCATCTTTGTCTCAGAATGATGCACCCAACTCATGGGAATTCACACGTTCACATGTGCTCAGCCATAGACACGTCTAACTCAACATATCATCTTTCTCACTACGTTACATAGGAGAATCATTTGGAGTTCATCTCAACTCTCTGTAAGGAGGATGCCAACACAATGTTCTAGTTCTGTCTTAGATAGGAACCACACACCCAACTCATGGGCTCTCTCTCAGGTTGAATTAATCAGTTTGTGTCCTGGATGATGTCTCACGCAACAATAATCATCAACACTCCCTCTCATCTAGGGAGACATTCTCCATCAAGCCAAGTCTCACACAAAAGTAATCAAACTTTGTCTTGGCTATAGTCATCAACACTCTCTCTCAACTAGAGAGGTATTCTTCACCAAGTTAGTTTGGTGAACATGTCTACAATCTTCTCATGTGTAGGAAGGTACTACACGTGTACTGCTTTTCTTTGCATCATGTCTGTGAAAATGAGATTTTATCTCAATGTGTTTCGATCTATCATGAAACATAGGGTTCTCAAAGAGTTTCACACAACTCTGGTTATAATCATAGAATCCATCTCATGATTAAGTAAATCTGTCATAAGCTTATGAAGACACACTTCTTCGCACACTAAATGATATATACTCTTCTTCTGTGGTACTCAAGGCCACAAAGATTTGTTTCTGGTTGCACCAAGACTTCATGGTAAAACACCAACCATATGTGCTTTTCTGGTCCACTGTACTTTCTGTCCATTCTGCATATCCAACAAACTCAAGTCTTCACTAGAGGCATATCTCAGACCATATCTAATTGTGCTTCACATATATCTCAATACATGTTTAGCTGTTGTCGAGTGATTCTGTCTCGGTTTACTCATGGATTGACTAAGTACATTCAGTGCATAGCATGAATCAGGTCTGGTGTTAATGAGATAGATCAGTGATCCAATCAACTTTGGATCAATCTCATCTGAATTATCATCATTCATTTTCTTCAAATACATCATCATGGATTTGCATTCTATCATACTGAACTTATTTAATATTCCCACTCTATATTTTCCTTGACTCAGGAAAATCTCAACGGTCCTTTGTCATACTTCTTGTACCAAGAAGTAGTGCATCGTACTCATATATTTCATCAGAGATCAAAGCTTACTTGTATCCAACAACAAGGCTTTCTGAATAAGTCGCCAAAATCAGGCTCTCTTCACCAACATTGTAATAATATAGGTTTGGATCAACAACACTCTTGTTGAAACCCAAACTCATCAAGAATCCATCCATATGATATAGTTTCCAACTCATGGATGATAGTACAGATGAAAGTGTATCATGATTATTGGATCGAGTGTCATATCATAGAAAACTCCCTCTGTTTGTGAGAATCCTCTAGCTATAGATCTCGCTTTGTATTTATCGACACTTCCATATGATGCATGCTTGATCTTATATATCCACTTGGAAATCACCACAAATTTCCCTTCTGGTCTCTAAACAATATCTCATACATCATTCTTCAAGATATACTGGTATTATTCTGTTATGGCATATTTCCATACCTGTTCTCCTATTGATTCTCCAAGACAAGGAGGCTCAGAATCAAAGAAGTGGCTCATCACTGAAGGATAGCTCGAAAATATCTTTTTCTTTTTTGAGATGTGCCTTGAGGGGCTTGTATGTTCCTCTGTCTCCTGCAGATTTTGTCAATCCTAGGCAGGCCTTTTATGACCTACTGCAATATCTCTGGGCATATTAACTGGAGCAACTGGATCGGTTGGAATAATGTCTGTCTCCCTCTGAACTGCTGAAGGGGGAGAAGGTATTGTCTCACTGTCAATATCCATCTGAGATTCTCTATATCTTTGACATGCTATCTCTTATTCAAAGGAAACATCTCTTCTTGTCTCAATCTGTCTCTGACCAGGGATGTAGATTTGATATGTCTTTGAAGATTCACTTGTTATCTCATAGATGTATCCTTTCTCCATGAAGGGTCTAGCTTGAACCTCTTCTCTTTGGGTACATGGAAATACACCGGGAACCCAAATATCCTGAAGTGTTCAATCTCTGGCTTCACTCCAGTGAAGGCTTCTTCGAAAATTATGTTTCTTCAAAATCTGGTGAAGACTCTTGTTCTGAACACATATTGTATCATGCAAGATTCCGCCCATAGAATCATAGAATGATCTTGATCATGCATTATTGCATTGGCTGCCTCAATGATGGTTCTATTCTTCCTCCTTCTCAAATAGTTTTGACTCCCTCTGAGTCAAGTGACTCCCTCTGAATTCAAGTGACTCTCTTTGAAGGATAAACATCTTCCTTTGTTGTTAACCTGTTTGGAACAAGAAAACAAAAGGAAACAAAACAAGGATATCTCCTAAAGGAGAATAATGAGTACATCTATAGAATCAAAACAATTTAAGGATTGTTTTCACAGCTGCAAGACTTACTAGTAGCAAACTTTTAGAATTATAGGTTAGAGGAATGACAATTAAAACAATCAAACCCAGAGTCTTCACTTCCAGTGTGTTGTTCCTCTGAATGCACAGAGATCCCCCTAGATCCATGACTTCAACAAACGTTCCTTCCTCTTGCAATTACCCTTATGAAAATGATACAAATATATATACACACACACACACACACACACACACACACACAAGTGCATACCCGAGGGTGTTGATGTGGTTTCTCCAATGACACCTAGCTGATCTCTGTCCTCTGACATATTCATGAAGAAGGTAGTCACAGTGTCAACTTTTTGTATCACCCACAATAATGTCATAGTGTCACCTTTTTCTATCACCCACAATAATCCTTCCTCTGAAGTCTTGTCTTCCAGGAATTTGAAGTTGCTTGATCCATCAAGTTTATCTTCCATCATAGTTCTTGTTCATCATAATTTTAGATTCTTCACAACCCCTTGTCAACTGGGCTATAAAACCTAACGGCTAGGCTAGGCTAGCACTTTTAGGTTTTTTTGGACTTATGACTCCCAACAATAAGCCTTTGAAATATAGGAGAACATTGGTGAGCTGAAGAGCTCCTTTAATGAGTTGTAGAAACCCTAATTCTGAAATTTCTGCAGAAATTAGCGAAACCCTAGAAACCCTAGGGCCAAAAAGTCAAAATGCTCGGAAATGCAATCTAAAGCTTGATGGAGGTGCGTTGAAGGAGGCCATACACTCCTATGCACTTTTTAGCTCCAACATCAAAGTGACAAGTGCTGAAACTCCTCAAAGAGGCAGGCCGTACAAAATTTCTGGAAACCCTAGGAGGGCCATACGGTTTTGCGGAAGAGAGAGAGGATGACTGAAATTTTCCTGTGCGATAGGTTCTTCAAGACCTATTCTTTGATACCATGTTGAATTTTCAATAGGAAAGGTTTAAGAATGAATTTAATTCCATTTTATTATTTTACTTAAACCATAAAATATTTGCTGCAACAACCAAAATCACAAGAAGAAACACCATGCACAAGAACAAAAGAAGTATCCTGTGAAACCCTTCTCAAAAAGGGAAGAAAACCCAGCCAATCCTTTGCTATATTGTTCAAGAGAAATACCTCCACCACCATAAAAACCTAGCACACAAAAGGGTTCTTACAAACCCTAGAAGACTAGCACCCAAGAGAGGTGCACACTTTTCCCAAGAAGATGTACTTGCTGAAATTTCCAAACTCACACTTGTGATATGATTCCTCAATGGGGAATTTACCTTTAATTATATTAGACTGAACTTGTCAACATAAGTGTCTATTGGCACAACAAGTGCGACCTCAATATATTATAATATAATTAATAATTACCATATTAATTAACTTTTACATTAATTATCTTTTACATTAAGGTGGGGCCGACTTGTATTATTTACATTACAAATAGGGTTAAAGGTAAGTCCGACTCTTGAACAATATAGAAAGGGATCTCATACACCCACTAGTGCTCAGCCACTAGGGGCACATTCACATGGATTTCCACATCTATATCTTATTGATTCTCACAGGACAACCACACTCACTAGTGCTCAACCATTAGTATCACGTTCACCTGTGCTCATCCACAGGCACATCCAACTCAACATATATTCTTTCCTACTGCATTACACAGATGATCCATTTGGAGTTCATCATCTCAACTCTCTGCTCAGAGGAGGCTAATACATCATTTCATATTTTTCTCAGAACGATGCACCCAACTCATGGGAATTCACACGTTCACCTATGCTCATCCACATGCATGTCTAACTCAGTAGATCTTATTTCTCACTTCGTTACATAGGAGAATAATATGGACTTCATATCAACTCTTTGTAAGGAGGAGGCCAACACAACGTTCCAGTTCTGTCTCAGATAGGAAACCCACAAACAACTCATGGGCTCTCTCTAAGGTAGACTTAATCAGTCTATGTCCTGGAGTATGTCTCACACGACTGTAATCATCAACATTGTCGACATCTATGCTTGAAGTTTCAATTTTGTTTTCTAAGATATTAGTTTGAAATCATTGGTCAGGGTTGATGCACTCTTCATTTATTGTAGATTTTTCTTGCAACAACAACTCCGACTTCTGTGAAAATAAGATCTTAGATATGCAAGGTGGGAAATTCCCAAAATATGAATCACAGGAGTAGTTTCCTAACACAAGAAACTCTATTGAATAAGGTTCATTAGGGGCTTCTAGATCAATGATGATGTGTCTCAAGTACTTCTCTCTATCAATCCTGATCATGTTGGGATTCCCCTTCAATGGTAACCATAGGTGAGACCATTCGATACTGAAATATCCATGCAATTTTTCTGACCAGTCTTAGATTAGCAACATACCATAAGCTTCAGGGATATCCACAACTATTATATCAATAAATTGGTGAAACTTTGTGTTGGAAGCGATTCAAATCACAACATCCTTTAGTTCACCAATGAATTTAATTTCGGTTCTATCCAATTCTTTAATGTGTGTATCACTCTTGGTGGGATTTGTGTTTAACTTTTTACACATAAAATAGGGCATAGAATTCGATGATTCCCCATAATACACTAAACAATTGTGTAGGTTTCTTTTGAAAATTTCAAATGTTAGCAATAAAGGAGGGATATACAACTTAGATTTCTTGTCTATAGATGTTCAAATTACATTCAATTTTCTTGTTTCCCCATAAGTTTTTTTTTTCATGTTTTGATGGGGGTTCACCATGTGGTTGTCTCTTTCTTTTAAAGCTTGCAGTATTAGGTTTTTTGTTGAGGAATCCCACACAAGTCCATAACAAAAATGTTTTCTTTCATTTTTCTTAAATCCTCCACCACATTGTACTCCAAATTTGATGTTTCTTTTGTTGAAAATTTCAGGGTAGAGTTGAGTATGGCAGTTGGTTTGGCCAAGGGGGAAAATTTATTAGGTATTTTAGGGGCCTAAGCTATGATAGGGTGATTTTCAGTAACATGGCCTTTTCTCCTTGTTTGTACAACTAAAGTCTCACTAGGAAACTCCTCTTTCCAAGTGATATCATCAAAAGGCATCATGTGATTTATATCCCACAACACTATAGCTATTTCTTCAGGTGGTCCATTACATTCATCCTCTATAGTGTTTGATGTTTGGTCACTATGTTTCTTTGTCAATCCACATCCATCCAAGAAGCAGTTGGCCATTAAATTGATGGCGATCACCCATTGGGGACAATCCTTCTTAGAATGGTTTTCTTGGTGGTAGGTGCAAAAAGAATCAGAGGCCACATCTTTTAAGTCAATATTTAGATTTGAAGGGGGAGGTTCTATGGCCTGATAAGTTGGTGGTCTCTTAAAAAAGGGCCTATAAGGCCTTTGATCAAATGTACTTTCACCTACATTCCTTTTCATGTCTACAATTTCATTGGATATTTCTTGATCATCCTTTGTAGGCTTTCAATATCAACACCATCTTTTTCTGTGTTTTGCTCAATTTGTTTACTTGGTGGTCTAGTCAATAAGAGTCCTCGTTTAGGTGGTGGTTGAGCTTCTTTATTTTCTAAAGAGATCCAACTCTTTTACATCCTTTCATCTAAAACTCAATTGTTTTATCCTTTTCAAAATTCTTAGCTAAGGTAAGTTTGGTATCTCTCTTGACAAACATGGAGATGGAAGATGACAAAGCATTTGCATATACTTCAATCTACAGCTCTTGAGTAGGTTTAGCTTTGGGTAGAAATTTGTTCAAGATTATGGTAAATATTTGGTTGAAATATTTCACTTGTTCTTTAGGGCCCATGGTGGAAGAAAACAATTCAACCATCAAGGCTCCTGTTTCATTTTCCTCTGCAAATTTGTCTAGAAAGTCCTTTTGAAACTTTGTTTAGCTGGTTATGGAACCAACTAGGAGGTTAAAATACCAGGTTGATGCCGAATTCTCAAAATTGTATGGAAATAATCTTCACACCACATCATCACGCTGTAAATTCATCAACTTGATTTCCAATATGATTTTTTTGATATGATCCTTTGGAAATCTAAAGGTTTCAGGGTCAAACTTGAGAAGTAGTTTCTTTGGATGACTATGTAAGTTATGTAACCGACCTGGTATGGTTAGGGCATCCCTAGCCAACCAAGGCTAGTTATTTTCAAGTTGATTATTAATTTCCTGGTTATTTTCATTATTGTCCTTCATGTAGTTTGATCCATAGTCAAAGGTTTTTGAATCAAATTCTTCCTCTTCAGACTCTGAATCTTCTAGTTCAAAATAATTACTTACTGGTGGAGTGAAAACATGTGTGTCGGGGATTAGGCCAATAGGTTGTTCTATTTTAATCAAGGTGAAATCCACTAAATCTTCAATTGTGTGTACAAACGTACGTTTCGATGTAGTCACCACATGATTTACCATTCTCCTTCCATGAGGAAGTAAAGTGGCTAAGGGTAATGCTCCGATATGTCGAGCGTATTCCCTGATGATTCTTCTAAATGAGTCAACTTTGTTAGGATACAATCCTAACCCCGCTTAGTTGGTCATTAGTTAGAAAGATACTTTTTTCCATGTAATAAAGGTCGACATTAGTTAATAAGGCATATTAAATAAATGTGAACAAGTCAATGTAATAAGACCTATTATAAGATTCCACTTCTAGAAAGATCTTCCTCTAGAATGTTCTCTAGAAGATAGAATTATTATAAATAAGAGTAGGAGGTATGAGAAAGGATGTCTTGAGAATTATTGTAATAGAGTGCTTCTCTGCTGGAGGTTTCCCCCTCAAAAAAGGAAGTGAACACTGCTCCCATTTCAATAAAAGGTATCATTTTTGGTGTGCTCTTCTCTATATTCTGTTGTTCCATTGGCAATTTCTGTGATATTTCCTATCTCTTCTCAAATAACATAACCAAGGGCATAACAAGTGGTATCAAAGGTATTTCCTAGGAAATAATTGTGGGTTAATTTTTTTTCCAGGGTAGAGACATATCCTGACGTCTTTAATCTACGACAATCTATTGTTTAGTGTATACACATGTAATCAGAGAAGCATACTCAAAGGGAATACAAGAGATTTCTAAAATCACATTATTGGACACCCTTGTAACCCCTGTTGGTACCCACTCAAGTGGTAGCACATTAGACAACACCTGTATACAGACTGGCCTATGTATCCTAAAATGCTCCATAGATCAACTGATCGACTGCCTGATTGCTATAGTGCCACCAAGAACAACACTCGTGAAGATACTCTCTATTAACTAGGTAATCAGGTAGTATGACTAAGGGTATGATCGAGCCTCCTTAGTTGGTGCCCCGAGATATTGGGCCGAGTACTATTGTTCAACCCCGCACATATATCAGAGAGCTATAACACAGTGAAAAACCTAGTCCATATGCACCCTGCAACCCCTAACCAAGGGGGAACATCCCAAAAAAGGTACAAACATGATTTTCTAGTCGCGCAACCTTGCCTCCCGCATCTTGGTTGCAAATTGACTACACATTTTTTACGGTTAAGAATTTGGGAATTTCAAAGCTACAAATGTATTCAGATCAACGTATAACTCTACAAGAGTAAAAAAAAAGTATAATGGTCCCACCCACACCCTTATTTGATACCTATCCGATTGGATTCCTCTCTTTGTCCTAATCACAGTGGTACCCTTCATTTTTAAGATTTTTTTCCTCGTAGACTTGACCCCTTCTTGGAACCCTAATTTGAGACCTATTCCATTGGATTCCTCCCTTCGTCCTGATCATAATGGTACCTATCATTTTCTATGGACCAGATTCCTCTCCCGACACTCTTGCTTTCTATCAATCCCAACAGAATCCATATCTTGTGCTGTGTTGGATCATGTTGTCATTGATGCAAATGGTTTGATTGATTGATGTCATTTATTGATGTCAAGTGATTGATTGATTGATGATTGATGTAATGAATATGTATTTTCCTTGATGAGAATGATAGATGTCAAGTGGAAACCAATTGATGAAGATGGATCAATGAGTTGTTATTGATGCATAGTTGATGTATATGATGTAGTGGTGAATTGATGCAAAGATGAATCATTATTGTCTTATCATGATTGATAAGGTGCACAAATGGATGAACTCCAAAGTGGTCCCCTTATGGTGAAAGCCCTCATGGGAAGATGCTTTGCAGATTGAGTTATACTAGAAGAATGGTTGGAGGACCCATGCTTGCATGTGAAATAATAAGATGAAGATCATTAATGAAGTTGTTGGTGAAACTATCCTAGATGGATAGTTCTTGTCATGCCATTTTTAGTGGTATGTGGAATTCACATAACTCCTCACGGTTTGAGAGTTATGGCCTTACGAAGTTGAAGGACCCCCATATGAAGGCTTGAATCCCCCAAGGTCAAAGAAGTCAAAGTGACCTAAAAGAAGAAATCGTTATTTAAATGATAAAGTAAAGTGACAAAGTCAAGTTGTATTATTTAAATAATAAAGAGAAGTGACAAAATCAAGAAAGATTATTTAAATGATAAAGTAAGGTGACAAAATCAAGAAGGAATAAAGTATTGGAGAACTTTCTATTTATGGAAAGTGGTTAACCCCAAAATAAGGAAAATTGG
>ML778424.1:433499-444526 GCA_009831015.1 Picea engelmannii
TGTGTGTTTGGGGGGACTTAGATGTATGCTTAGGAACACACATTGATGATTACTTCATGCTTTTAATTTCACATTGCAACTATATGGTTGATGTCTTTAATGTTTCATGTCTTATTGAGCAATTGAGTTAAACATTGTCATATATTGTTTCATTGCTTTTGTGGTGTGATTCAAGAACGGGTTGAGTATCCCACTTGGGGAAGCATCACCTTCTTGAGTCTTGAGTGCTTTTTATGGTTGCCAGTGAAAGCGGTACAATAGAGTAAGTGCTATTGGGGCATGCTTGGCTCATGTGTTGATCTCACTTACATCTTCTTGTATCTTTGTATTTTTGTATCTTGTGTAATCACTGTACATCTTTAATTCTTTTGAAAATACTTGTAATCTTTGGTTTGGGGTAGTTTCAAGTAATTTCACTTGTAAAACCTTTGCAATAAACCACCCTCAAACTTATTTGACCCCATTTCCCAACCTTAGGCACTAGTCTTAGTTGACTTAGGGAAAGGGATGATTGACATATAGATAGACTTGCTGACGCAGGGGCGCGCCACCCAGGCACGTCCGCTCTCACAGGATCTTCTTCCTTCTCGCCCGAAGAACTCCAAGGTCCTTCTATTTCCCTATCGGGAAATCTGCACCCACATAAATCTTTCCCCGAGGTCTCCTCTTTACTACCGGGAGATCAACTAAATATCGCTATCTCGCGAGTTCGTGACTCAAAGCTTCCTACTCTTCCTGTCTAATCTTACGATACCCGATCTGGCGATACGGGTATGGCCCCTTTATTTATTAGCGCCCTCACCACATGTAACCGTAGGCTAGGCTTAAATGTTAGTGCCTCTCGCAACTCGCACCTTCATGAGTTGGTGAGTCTAACTCTTGTACCTCCCGTTGCGATCCTCCGAGACGCGATAGGTCAACGCTAAGCTGACTCCTCCCTCGACGGATTTCACTACTCGCAACCTCGCAACCTCTCCACCTCGCAGGTTGAACCGTCGAGCTTTCACCCTCCTATTCCGTGAATCCCCGAGATGCGAGAATTCAACAAAATGTTGAATTCTATCTCCAGGCAGCACGTGTCCACCCGTCGACCACGCAGGTCCCACCTTATGCTCTGCCACGCGTCCACACGGACCTCTGCTCTCGGCACTTCACGAATCACGAATCCTAACACCAATACTTCGGGACTTCTCGCGGCGAGATCCCGATGACTTGGTGCCACCTGTACTCCACTCGCCGACTTCACTATGGCCCACACTATCCTCCAGCTGTCGGGATATCGCTTCTCGCAATCTCATGATCCCTGCGCCCAAATCCTCGAGTCTTTTCTCGCGAGGCCCCGATACACGATCCCACACGCAGATCCAACGGTCCTCCTACGATCCGGATCCAATGGTTATCCTCCTTCTCGCACCTCGCGTCCTCGTGACTTGTAGTACCCAATACTTGGGCTCTCACCCAGCGAACTCCCGAATTCATGAGATCTTCTCGATCTCTGCCACCTATCCCACTCAGATGGACGGCTCAAATCTTCTTGCCACTTCGCTACTCGCGAAACTGAAGGACTTCCCTTTCTGTCCCCCAACGTCCGAGTCTGCGAGATGAGAGAATCTCCTTACATGCGTCCTCCACAACGAACGGCTCTGATCTTGTAGGGATATCGCGTCTTGCGATATCGCTGCTCTTGTTGCACAACTTTGGGGCTTCAACTCACGAGTCCCTGATACATGATACCACGTGTAGATCCGACAGCTCCCGTGATTCTGAATCGACGACTCTGCCTCTCCTGAGCTTCAAACTCTTTGAAATCTTCCCGCCGTTACCTCCTTGCACCTCTGCAAGATCTAACGATCCTCAAAACTTCGCGAAATCTCCTCAGAGGATTTCGACCGTCCGTTCCTCCTTGTATAATCCATGAAATGAAAAAGAGTGTCTCTCCATGAGATTCCTTCGCCTTTTCACCCACCTGCGACGTCTCTTGCAACTTCAAGTCGCACTTATCTACGTTGATCTTCAGCGACTCAGAGGCCTACCCTTCCTGAGATTTTCTAAATTACCTCAACCTCAATGAGGTTCTTTACACGCACTCCTTGCGGAAAACCTGCGAACACTTCAACTATTCGAGCTTCCTTTGACTCTGCGTATGCCCGTAGTAGCATTCCTCCAAAGCCTCTGCTCAGATACACGACTGAGACTCTCCTTAGCCTGCACACTCCTTGCACGGCTTTAGCAACCCCTCTTTCACTTCTGAATGCTTTGAGAACAAGAGTTTACTCTCTGAGCCTTCTGTCGACGCACTCCTTGCAAACGACTTCAACTGCACTCCTTGCAGGAATCCTCGCTCAAAAGAGAAACAATTGTAACTCACCTCACTTCCTCTCCGATTTCAATCTCGACACATGAAATCATACACACAGCATGATAAGAAATGCATAATAGGAAGTAATTCTCATAAGTAGAGCATTCAACACACATACACAGAGAATAACACAACAACCATGAATCTGAATCAACTTCTTCTATTAATTCAAGATCTATACATGGATGTCTTCTACAACCCTCTGCTATTCTCCTATGCTCTAGATTCTTCTTTTTTTCTATTAATGTTACAATGATACAAATGAGGGTGTCTATATCCGTTTTCCCTCCTGCGCTCTAAAACTGTCTAATCTAAGAATTCAATTCTATCTACCTGCAACTACTACTACTATAAATGCCTCTGTCTATCTCAGACGAGAGCGTATGGCTCGAGGTCTGATTACATTTTTACCAAGGCTATCTCAGACGAGAGCGTATGTCTCGAGGTCTGATCACATTTTACCAAGGCACCTAAATTAAATGATCTCATTTATGTTTGCGCATCAACTTCAAGGGAAATTCAAAAACTTGCGCTGGACGTCTTCCGGCTGTCTTTTGCTTCCACATTGGTTTTGCTTGTCGTGAGGGATGCTCCTGCATCATACTTCCTCGCTTGAAAATTTTCATGGGCTCTTGTCCATGAGCTCCTGCAGGGCATGTCCATGCTTCCGAATCTCTGCTTCAGTCTCCCAGCTGGCATCTTCAACTGGATGGTCCTTCCACTTGACTAAATATTCAAAATATTCTTTCCTTCTGGTTTTCTTACCCACTCGTTTATTCAGTATCTGCTCCATCTGTGGCTTCTCTGCAACTGGCATCTGCTTTTTCTACTGGAACTCTAGTTGATCATCACTTTCTGCTCCTACTTCATTAGCTTTATATGGATATAAATTTGAAACATTAAATATCGAAGATATTCTGATCCCATCCGGTAACTCAATTTCATAAGCATTCTGTCCCATTTTCTTCAAGACCTTGCATGGCCCAATTTTCTTCATCTTCAGCTTGTTGTATGTTCCTCTTGGGAACCTTTCCTTCCTCAAATGTGCCAAAACCTGATCACCAACTTCAAACTGAAGTTGTCTCCGATGCTGATCTACTCTGCGCTTGTACTCTTGGCTTGATTTCATCAGTCGTTCCTTCACCCTGGTGTGAAGTTCTTTCATCGCTTCAGCGAATTCTCCTGCACTAGCACTGCTAGTATCAGTCTGTTCTGAATCCCTCAATTCAGAAACCCCTCTTGGCTGCCTTCCATATACAATATGAAATGGACTTTTCCCTGTGCTTCTGTTCACTGAGTCGTTATACACAAACTCTACCTGTGGCAACACATTGTCCCAACTGCTGTGGTGCTCTTTCGCCAAGCTTCTTAGCAAGTCTCCCAGACTCCTATTTACCACCTCTGTTTGCCCATCCATCTGTGGATGATACACATAACTAAACATCAAATTAGTTCCTAGCTTCTTCCATAATGTCCTCCAGAAATGCCCTATGAATTTTGTGTCTCTGTCTGAAACTATGCTTTTCGGCAATCCATGAAGTCGAACAATCTCTTTGAAAAACAAATTTGTGATGTGAGTCGCATCGCTAGTTTTCTGGCATGGAATGAAGTGTGCCATCTTAGAAAACCTATCAACTACCACAAAGATTGAATCAACACCTCTTTGCGTCCTCGACAATCCCAACATGAAATCCATGCTAATTTCATCCCACGGCTTCTCAGGTATGGGTAATGGTTGATAAAAACCCGCATTCTGTTTCCTTCCTTTTGAATGATGGAAAATCCTGCACCTGTCCACAAACTTCTTGACTTCTGACCGCATCCCTGGCCAAAAGTATGACTTGCTCAGCTTTGCAAATGTCTTATCATGGCCAAAATGTCCTGCCAATCCTCCACTGTGCTTTTCCTTCAACAAGTTCTCCCTCATGGAGAAATTCGGAATACACAGTTGATTGCCTTTAAACAGTAATCCGTCCTGGATCACATACTCTATCCACTGACTTCTATCTCTGAGAACTGGATTCTCAGCTGCTTCATAAGCCTCCTTGAAGTCTGAATCATCTGCATACATGTCCTTAAGATCATCAAAGCCTAACGTTCTGACTTTGAATTCTTGCAACAACAAACACTTCCTGCTCAAAGCATCAGCCACTTTGTTAGCAGTACCAGAAATATGTTTTATCACAAAAGTGAAATTCTGCATGTATTCTACCCATTTAGCATGCCTTTGATTCAACTTTTCCTGTTGAGTCACAAATTGTAATGCATGATTATCACTATATAAAACAAATTCTTTTGGAATCAAATAGTGCCTCTATTTCTTCAATGCCTGTATGATGGCATAGAATTCCTTATCATACGTGGAGTACTTTTCTTTTGCCTCATTCAGCTTCTCGCTGAAATATGCAATCAGCCTGTCTTCCTGGCTCAAGACTGCTCCTATGGCAAACCCGCTTGCATCACATTTTACCTGAAATGTTCTCTGAAAATTTGGCAACACCAACACCGGTTGTTCTGTAATCTTTCGCTTCAATAAATTGAAACTCTTCTCAGCCTCTTCCGTCCAGTGAAAATATTTATGTCTTTTCTTCACTGTATCCATCATTGCTGCACTAATTCCACTGAAATTTCAAATGAATTTCCAGTAGAAACTAGCCAAACCATGAAAAATCCTCACCTCGAAAATATTTCTCGGTGATGACCAATTCTTTATTACCTCCACCTTATCTGGATCCATTCTCAACTCATTTGCAGATATAACAAACCCCAAATAAATGAGTTCTGTTTTCATAAATGAGGACTTCTTTATATTTATCAACAGCTTCTCCTGCTGTAATTTCTTCATCACAATAGCCAAATGCTTCAGATGTTCTGCCTTTGTCTCGCTGAAAACCAATATGTCATCCAGATACACGATGACAAATTTCTCAATGAACTCCTTCAGGACTTCATTCATCAACCTCATAAAGGTACTTGGTGCATTTGTCAAGCCAAACAACATGACAAGCCATTCATACAAACCTTTGTTTGTCTTGAATGCTGTTTTCCATTCGTCACCTTCTCTCATATGAATCTGATGATATCCACTCTTCAAATCTATCTTTGAAATTTTTTTTGCTCCACTTAAGCAATCCATCAAATCATCCATTCTTGGAAATGGGAATCTATACCTGATAGTTATCTTGTTTATCTCCCTTGAATCAGTGCACATCCTCCAGCCTCCATCTTTCTTCGGACTGAGCACTGTTGGAACAACACATGGACTCAAGCTTTCCCTGACCAAGCCTTTGTCCAACAACTCCTGGACCTGTCTTTTAACTTCTTCATTCTCTTGTGGCGTCAATCTGTACGTGGCTTTGTTTGGTAAACTAGCTCCTGGTATGAGGTCTATCTGATGACTCACACTCCTCATCGATGGCAACGAACAAGGTATTTCGTCCACTACAATATCAACGAACTCTTCCAGCAGTTCCTGAACTTCTTCTGGCAAATCATCCACTCTTGTGCTAGTCAGAACAATTCTCGGCTTTCTGACCACAAAGAATTGTGGATCCTCCTTTTTCTTAACTTCTGTAAGAAGTTCCTTCCCACTCATGAGAAGTACTGTGTTGTTTACCTCCGACTTCACCTCTTTATCCTCAATTGGACACAGCATATGGGTTCTCCCATTCCTCTCCAGGGTATATGTATTCCTCCTCCCATCATGAATTACATTCCGATCATATTGCCATGGTCTTCCCAGCAATAAATGATAGACATCCATAGGAATAACGTCACATAAAATCTTATCATTATATCCTCCTATCTTAATGTCAACTAAGCATTGTTTAGTGACATTTACCTGATGTCCCTTCTGTAGCCACGAAACTTTGTATGGACTCGGGTGATCAGTTGTCTCCAGCTCCATCTTTTCTACCATCTCGGTTGAAACGAGATTATCAGTGCTTCCACTGTCCACGATGACCTTGCATGCCCAACCCTTGGTCTTGCAAGCAGTCCTAAAAAGACTGTTCCTTTGCGCTGAATTCTCCATCTCTTTTTCTGGCGTCAAAAGGACTTTCTGCATCACCAGCGATCTTCCACCTTCAGCGTACTCTGCCTCAACATCTTGCCTCTGTGCCTCGGCGATGTGAGTTTCTCCAGTTTCTTTCTTTCTCTATGGACACTCGAATGACCTGTGCCCATTTTTCCCACATGTGAAGCATGTGATTACTCCACCTCTTCCTCTTCCTCTACCTCTAGTACGAGGAAACCTATTATTATCAACATATCCTCCTCTCTGCTCAGTATGCTGTTCTTTTTGCTCAGCATGTCGCCCTCGCTGTGAACTTCCACCTCTTTCAACTTTTCCCTGAGGTTTCTTCCATTCCTCCTTGGGATTCTGGTATTTATCTTGGGAAACCACTTTGCCTCTGGGCTGACTTCTGCCTCGGCCTCTCTGACTTTTCTTACGGCTCAGCTTCTCCTCAGCTTTCAGAGCCAATTGGTAAGCATCCTCCACCGTTCAGATGATTTCCATATTTAATTCATCCTGAATTTCATACCTCAGGCCATTCATATATTTGGCCACCTTTTCGTCATTGCTTTCGCGATGACCTGCCCTGATATTCAACCTATAAAATTCCTCGGTATACTCTTTCACTGTCATCAGTTTCTGTCTCAGGTTCTACATCCTCCTGAACAGAGAAATTTGATAGTCCCTGGGAATGAATTTTGCCTTCATCTTTGCAATCATCCTGTCCCAGCTCTTAATCTTCTGCTTGCCTTGGCAACGCCTGTCATCTTGTAGTTCATCCCACCACAAGGATGCATGTCCTTTTAATCTCGTGACGGCATGTCTGACCTTCTTATCATCTTCGATATCTTCATAATCGAAGTAAGTGTCAAGAGCTCTAATCCAATCTAGCAGCTCTTCTGCATCCAGATTCCTTTCATAAATTGGAATGTCCATCTTTACCTTTGTACTCATTCTTGCAACAACTTTTAGTAAGCGTTCACTCGCTGCATCTTCCACTGGGATTTCCTCTTCTTCATGTCCAACATCACCTTCATTCTCGGATTCACTGATATCTCCTACGTCAGCTTTGCGCCTTTGTGATGTCTCCATGTCCTCCATTCTGGCACGAAGATTATGCATTTCTCTCTCCATGTCTGGATTCTGTACTGGCCTACCTCTTTCTCTGGACATTTCCCTTTCCTCCTCTGGATCGGGTGATTGTCTACCTCTTCTCCTCGGCGGCATGGTGAATTCTCCTTTTTCTTTGCTACAGAAAGCAAAGAAGCTTTTCTAAGCTCTGATACCACTTGACGCAAGGGCGCGCCACCCAGGCACGTCCGCTCTCATAGGATCTTCTTCCTTCTCGCCCGAAGAACTCCAAGGTCTATCTATTTCCCTATCGGGAAATCTGCACCCACAGAAATCTTTCCCCGAGGTCTCCTCTTTACTACCGGGAGATCAGCTAAATCTCACTATCTCGCGAGTTCGTGACTCAAAGCCTCCTACTCTTCCTGTCTAATCTTACGATACCCGATCTGGCGATACAGGTATGGCCCCTTTCTTTATTAGCGCCCTCACCACATGTAACCGTAGGCTAGGCTTAAATGTTAGCGCCTCTCACAACTCGCACCTTCGTGAGTTGGTGAGTCTAACTCTTGTACCTCCCGTTGCAATCCTCTGAGATGCGATAGGTCAACGCTGAGCTGACTCCTCCCTCGACGGATTTCACTACTCGCAACCTCGCCACCTCGCAGGTTGAACCGTCGAGCTTTCACCCTCCTATTCCGCGAATCCCCGAGATGTGAGAATTCAATGGAATGTTGACTTCTATCTCCAGGAAGCACGTGTCCACCTGTCGACCACGTGGGTCCCACTTTATGCTCTGCTACGCGTTCACACATACCTCTGCTCTCGGCACTTTGCGACTCGTGAATCCTAACACCAATACTTCGGGACTTCTCGCGGCGAGATCCCAATGACTTGGTGCCACCTGTACTCCACTCACCGACTTCACTATGACCCACACTATCCTCCAGCTGTCGGGATATCGCTTCTCGCAATCTCACGATCCCCGCGCCCAAATCCTCGAGTCTTTTCTCGTGAGGCCCCGATACACGATCCCATGCGCAGATCCAACGGTCCTCCTACGATTCAGATCCAACGGTTATCCTCCTTCTCGCACCTCGCGTCCTCGTGACTTGTAGTACCCAATACTTGGGCTCTCACCCGGTGAACTCCCGAATTCACGAGATATTCTCGATCTCTGCCACCTGTCCCACTCAGATGGACGGCTCAAATCTTCTCGCCACTTCGCTACTCGCGAAACTGAAGGACTTCCGTTTCTGTCCCCCAACGTCCGAGTCTGCGAGATGAGAGAATCTCCTTACACACATCCTCCAGAACGAACGGCTCTGATCTTGTAGGGATATCGCGTCTCGCGATATCGCTGCTCTTGCTACACAAATTTGGGGCTTCAACTCATGAGTCCCCGATACATGATACCACGTGTAGATCCAATGGCTCTCGTGATTCTGAATCGACGGCTCTGCCTCTCCTGAGCTTCAAAATCTTCGAAATCTTCCCACCATAACCTCCTTGTACCTCTGCAAGATCTAACGATCCTCAGAACTTCACGAAATCTCCTCAGAGGATTTCGACCGTCTGTTCCTCCTTGTATAATCCACGAAATGAAAAAGAGTGTCTCTCCATGAGATTCCTTCGCCTTTTCACCCACCTGCGATGTTTCTTTCAACTTCAAGTCGCACTTATCTACGTTGATCTTCAGCGACTCAGAGGCCTACCCTTCCTGAGATTTTCTAAATTACCTCAACCTCAATGAGGTTCTTTACACGCACTCCTTGCGGAAAACCTACGAACACTTCAACTGTTCGAGCTTCCTTTGACTCTGCGTATGCCCGTAGCAACAGTCCTCCAAACCCTCTGCTCAGATACACGACTGAGACTCTCCTTAGACTGCGCACTCCTTGCACGGCTTTAGCAACCCCACTTTCACTTCTGAATGCTTTGAGAACAAGAGTTTACTCTCTGAGCCTTCTGTCGACGCACTCCTTGCGGACGACTTCAACTGCACTCCTTGCAGGAATCCTCACTCAAAAGAGAAACAATTGTAACTCACCTCACTTCCTCTCCGATTTCAATCTCGACACATGAAATCATACACACAGCATGATAACAAATGCATAACAGGAAGTAATTCTCATAAGTAGAGCATTCAACACACATACACAGAGAATAACACAACATCCATGAATCTGAATCAACTTCTTCTATTAATTCAAGATCTATACATGGATGTCTTCTACAACCCTCTGTTATTCTCCTATGCTCTAGATTCTTCTTTTTTTCTGTTAATGTTACAATGATACAAATGAGGGTGTCTATATCCGTTTTCCCTCCTGCGCTCTAAAACTGTCTAATCTAAGAATTCAATTCTATCTACCTGCAACTACTACTATAAATGCCTCTGTCTATCTCAGACGAGAGCGTATGGCTCGAGGTCTGATTACATTTTTACCAAGGCTATCTCAGACGAGAGCGTATGGCTCGAGGTCTGATCACATTTTACCAAGGCGCCTAAATTAAATGATCTCATTTATGTTTGCGCATCAACTTCAAGGGAAATTCAAAAACTTGCGCTGGACGTCTTCCAGCTGTCTTCTGCTTCCATGTTGGTTTTGCTTGTCGTGAGGGATGCTATTGCATCACTTGCACTTTGCATTTTCTGCCTTAGAATCTTAGGCTAGTTTTCCCCCTTTAGCCTTTAACAAATTAAAATTGACTCCTAGAACATAAAGTTAAATCACATCTAGTAACTAGGGACTACCCCCCTTGGCTTCCCTAGGAGTAAGCCTAGAAGGAAGAGGTTCCAGTCAAGGTGACAATGTGGAATGAGAACCTAGGCATTGTGCCTCCAAGGACACACTAAGTGAGCCGGACTTAGCTCACGTTGGCAAGTGTGTATTAGGATGGCAACATCTTTGGCGCCGTTTCGGGGGATAAGTCTTTTATCCTTGGTCAAAACGACTTAACTTAATTTTTTTTTAAGAACTAAGTAATAAAAGCTCTAGTCCCTTAAAATTCTTTGAGCTTGCATTGGTTAGATTTGTGTGATTCTTTTCCAAGTGGCGACTCCATTGAACAAATCTATCAAGTATACTGCAAGGAACAATCCTTATGGGCTGCTTGAAATTCTTGGGGAAGAATCACTCATTGGTATCCAATTCTTGTTCCAAACTTAATAAATCTAACTCTCATTTTCCTTCTTGTTTTTGTTTTGTCTGATGCTCTTGTTTGTTTGATAAACTTGGTCATCTGGCGACTCCATTTTAAAAATAATTTGACAAGGCATTTTTCAAGAAGGAACTCATAGCTTGTTTGTTTCATCTTTGAACTTGAAAAGGTTTTTGGATGAAGCTGTCATGTTTTCTTTCTTGTTGGATCCTTAGTAATTTGGGTCCCAGATTTTTTTTCAATGAGTGAACGCACAAAGCCTTTTGATTTTTCAGAAATAGTTGGTTATCCTAATGATATACCTGAAGATGTTGTTGATAATGTGCTTGAATTTCATGAGGGTGGTGATGCTTGTGCTCATATCAAGGCCTTTTGGAAATTAATCGATGATTGGCATGATGCACCTATCCATGAGGATGC
>ML778424.1:457252-493388 GCA_009831015.1 Picea engelmannii
TATCTTAATAAATTATCACATAACAAACCCTACATTAATAAATAATCACATAACAATTCATAAACATTAAAGATCACTAGAATTGATGGATATATAAACTATGCTGAAAGGAGAAATCACACCTGATATGATGAACCGGTCGACAATAGAGTTGGAATGGTTTCCCCTGCGTGTTTCTCTTCAGTTGTATGAACCTCCGTTAGTCTTGAGCTTCCCTCAATTGACAAAGACAGATCTTAAAATACCTTCCAAAATCATTTAACCTCCATAAATATCTAAAAAATCAATACAAGTCATATTTGTAGCGCATTATTTACTCTAAGATGCATTTTTACGAGAGTGTCAGAACATACCTGAGTGAGATCCTCTTGGTTTCGATAATAATTTATTGGAGCCACACATCTAATATTTGATTAAACTGCCTCCCTTGATTTGAAGTAGCAACAACGAAGTCAACATTGAATTTGTTGTTGCTTCGTTGGATCGAGGGAGGTTTTCTCCAATATTAAACGACTCCAATAAATTATTCTCTATTGAAAAGGGTCAACCAAGTGAAGGCGGAAGCTCTTATGGCCCCTCCTCCCCCCCCCTCACATCACTCTCAATTCCCCATACCCAACATATAAATCTACTGAAATATTTACAGCAAAAACAAACATATATACATAACAATATTCACAACTGTTTACAATGAAATAAAATGTTTCCTTGATTCATTTGGAGTGAGATCAATTCTCCTAAGAGAAAAGTAACAACTATTCCATAACATCATACACTACACTAAAGCACTTTACATCTAAAAACTAGAGAATGGAAATTGATATGAAAAGATGATTTATTCTATTCCATCATATGAATTGGCTGGAGTATTAAAATGCACCTGTAAACATCATAAAACTCATCCCACTTTGATATATAAGTGAAAACATGTTATTTTTATAATATTTAATCATAAAATCACTCAAAATACTTAAATTAATTCTTTGGAAAATAATAGGTCTAAAATCATATGTAATCATGAAAATGGTCTTAATGTAAGGCTGCGAGAAAATATAATATGGTGAAAAGTGAAGTAAAAGGTTGGTAAAAGAATGGAATTTTGGCGACCCAACAAGTAAAAAAAAGTATTTGATAGAAAATAGATTTTATATTAAATAGTTATTAAAATACTCATGTACATCATCATTTAGTACTTTTATCTAGCCTCTTCTTCTTATCTCTATAGTTCCTAAGCATTTCATCAATATCTACGTCTTCGTTCTTTGGGTGCTCTTCAAAATCTGATTGTGATTGCATCCTCTCATGCAAAGCACACCTAGTCATGGGGTACTCAGTGTAATGGAGGTCGTTGTGATGAAGCATCACATACAAAAGAACAAAATATAAAATTTAGATGGCCAATTTTTAAATATCATTGAACCAGTTCAGTAATATTAAAAAAAACACCTGCAATGTCATTATTTACCTAGTGCACTGGTCGACACCATTGGAATGGTTGCCCCCGCATGCTCCTCTTCAACTGTATGACCCTTAAGTACAACATTCTCTTCCATTGAGACCACAAACTTTATAATGACAATAATAAATGTATAAGTAAAAAAAAATAGAAGTACAAAATGTATAACTACAAAATTATTAAGTATATGATTAAAATACAACCATATTGCCGTCATGTGCTAGCTCGATCGTAACACCATCGTGAGGCTGCACCCCCATGGAATATTGGGATTGCATGGGAGAACCATCTTCTGGTTGCAAACTGCTATCAATGCACTACTCTCCAATACTAGTGCATTCGTTGAAAGTGCTCCCCTGATTAAAACAAAGTTGTAAAACATTAAATTTATCGATGATATCAAACATGACTATATTATATTAATAATAAAGGTTAATGTGGATTGAATTTTATTTATCCCATCCTGCAAAGTGGTTCTTGGTAACTGCCCCAAGCTTTTTCGGTGTTCAAATACAACTTTATAGCCGTACTTGTAACCAAGATGGAGGTCTTCCTTCGTGGTTTCAGTACCAAACTCATCACCCTGCATTGCATAAGAGTATGCATTTTTAATGTTATTCGCTGCAATTACCTAAAAGTTTTAAGGCGATACAAATTAGATATTTAGGTACTTACAATTCATGACTGCAACTTCAAGTAGCCACCCTGGCCTAGCCTGTGCTGGATACATTTGGAAAGACTTGATTTTGTTTCCTTTGACGTGTCAGTCAATCTATCATCAAAAGTTTCAAGT
Organism: Picea engelmannii; assembly: GCA_009831015.1. Taxonomy (NCBI): domain Eukaryota; kingdom Viridiplantae; phylum Streptophyta; class Pinopsida; order Pinales; family Pinaceae; genus Picea; species Picea engelmannii. The sequence continues at coordinate 459,502 of ML778424.1, forward strand.
ATGTTAATATATACCACAATTTTAATTACATCTACAAAAAATTGAAGGTATTGAATTGAAATTGTAGTTTATCTTCTGGGACTAGAGGGTGTTTTTCCTTCATCTGTCAATTACTTCTCTTTTGCATCCTTAGTGAGGGCCTTCCACTCCCTCTTTGGAATCATCAGAGGATGCTTGTACCTATCATTTTGTTTCAAGTGCTTCCTATATGTTTCTAGCATATATTTTAAGTATTGGCTAGTTGTGGTGGTGGCCAAGGTCTTATTAAATGTGTCTACACCAAACATGATTTCAAGATAATCCATCAATTATTTTTTGAGGTTGGAATTTTTGGAATTCCACCTCTCCCGTATGGTGGGCCCAGAAATCAGCAATGCCTTATTCTCCAAGGACCTATAAAAATCATTATTCCCTACACACAAAAAGATTCTATGATTATTAATTTAAAAATAATAATTTATATGATTTATATTTGTCTACATAGAGAACATGAAACAATTAAAATTTTAAAAATTACCCGGGACTTTAAATTTATTTAATGTAAGCCCTTCCTCATTGACCATAAATGTTCCCTTAAGGGTCCTTGTGATGTTCACATGTATTTATTTAGGAAAATAAACCATATAGTTGGCCAAATCACCAGCCTCATCTCCGTCACCACCTCTAGAGCCTACCTGTGTGGCCGCTTCCTTGGTGTGCATGTCGTGGCTCCCACCTAATGGTGTGGAAGGTGGAGATCTGAATAGCTACATCCTGTCAGCTTTACGAGGGCTTGTGTTGGGACCCTATGGCATATGTGCAACACCACTACTACCGACACCATGGATGTCGGGGTCAACAGGATCCAAAAATCTCTATATAAGAAAGAAAACATTTTTTCGTTTATATAATGTAAAAGTTAAAAATCAATCTTTCATAATTGATCTTATGACATAAAATAAAACCACTTGAAATTATGGTTATTACCTTATATGTCTTAATCCTTGTCATAACTTATTTGATCCTTTCTTTGACCTCATGAGTTTGATCTAGAATATTTAACAAGTGAGCTAGTTCCTTGTTTGCTTTATTGATCTTTTTTCTAATTAAAACCATAGGGTCGAGGGATTCATACAAATCCCTTTCTTCGAGCGAATCATCATCAACATCATGGCCTGCCAACTACATATTCAACAAAATAAATGATAATTCAATTATGTAAACAAATAAAATAATTGATTGCCACATAACTAAAATGCACATTAAATGCAATTCAAAAATTGATGTTAGTTTCCCTGATCTGAGGCCGCTTTTTATTTACCACGATCAGCCTGCCACATTACAGTAAAATTATAATCGTGATCATTATCATGAAAAATAAATTCAAATGTATGATAAATCCTCCTTCTTTATTGACATCAAAGGAGGAATGTTATTGTTGATAACATAAATAAGCCACACTGAGTAAACAGACCGAAGCTCTCCAAATGGATTAACATCGTAAATAACATAATGAAAACAATAAAATATAAGATTCATTGCTTACATGTTGGGTAAATTAGTATACGTACTGTCCCCATAATAGCAACATCTGTATTTATTCGATTCAAATTGTAATCAATCAATAGCTCTTCCCTTGCAACTATTGATTTTATTACACATATGAATACATGGTTTCCTTCATGCCCCTCAAATACGCAATTGGGTCGCTTATTTGTGGTCACGGGTCATGTATTGTTAATAAACCTTGCAATATTCCGCGCTACTTTTGGCCTTTCGTCAATATAGATATTTGCTCCTTTATTTTGATCATTGTCTTTTAGATGTATATAATTTGTAGCCAAGCCATATCTTCACATACTTTTTGTATATTGGAATATTCGTATCCAATATTTGTAGATATAACAGGGTCCGACGTACTCCATCAATCAAATTAATCCATCGTAACAAACCTTTATGCCATCCATGAAAAATAGCCCCAAACCATGTAATGACGATGGATCAATCCGATATATCCTTTTGTTTACACAAAAAACAATGTTTATTTCAAGAAGATCCTTGGGTACCCATCGTTTCACTGTATGTTTGTACCTCAAGGGAACCTCAGTGTCATCTATGCTCTCATGATCATAAGAACAAGATCCCCCTTTCACAAGAAAAAATTTCATGCGTCTATGGAATTTTCTTCTGATCTTCTCACCTCTAGTTTATCTCTGCCTGTTAGACCTACTAGATGTCTCACTTTCCTCTATTCTAACTGAACTTCCCTCACTCAATGAAGATAGATCTGAAAAATACATGTTTGCTTGTACGTCCTATAACACCACTAATGACAGAAGCAGTCATTCAATCAAGATGTAACACTAGTTCATTACTTGTATCCTGTTGGTATCACAGTAAGCTCATAATGATTACCATAATGTTACTCTTTCACAATTGTATTATGCTCTATTACTATTGGTATACTATCTGGGCATTATAGGGGCATGTTTGGAGTCAAATGACACATGCCAACAAGTGGCGGTTGTTGGAAAATATATTGAATTTTTCTCAGTGACGGTTGAGATCCCTTTGGAAGGTATCAGGGTCACGAACAACCATTAGATCTCAAAAAGGTGCAGGGAGGTTACACCTCGAAAACCTTCAGAATTTGCATATTTGCAAGTTTTCGTTCGCGAGGGAAGAAAATCTATGAAGTCACGAAACCCAAAGTCCATATGGACCATGGATCCATCCAGAGGAAGCGAGACCATCCCAGGCCATTGGATCCGGGAAATTTACGCAGTCGTTAGTCATGATTTCCTTCGGGGATTCACAAATCAGAGTATCAAGGAGTAAAAAATCCTGAGGTCTTAAGTCATGAAATGCAAAGAGATCACCACCATTGGGTGTTGGAGGGGGCGTGAACCGTCGATGAGGTTCGGAGTAACTTTTCCAGTTCAGAGTTCACGCAGAAAGAAATCAGCTGCATGCTAGACAACCGAGACCCGAAGTTGCTAAGCGCTTGGAGGTTTAGCCCCAGGTCATAGCTCGAGGTTGCGTGAAGGAACGAGACTAGAAAAAATGGGCTAGCGCCCAGAAATTTAGAGCTTTACTCCACGTCACCTCCCTTCCCTCGAAGCCTGAAGGCCCGAAGTCGAAGTTCCAATCACATGTATTAGACACTGATGGGTAAGGGTTCCGACTGTCAAAGAAAAATGCCTCTGTAAAAAAAAAATAAGGGTAGAAGCCGAGCTTCTGAATATTCACACATAGGTGGAAAATGAATAGATGATAGAAATAGATGAGAAGGAAGAGCATTGGTTCTTGTTTCGTCATGATTAACACTTCATTTCAGAAATATTATCATTGTTAATTGCAGAATTTTCCATCAGTTTCATTTGTAACGGAATCCGAGTGCCAATGATTATGGTAACCGTAATAAAATATGAACAAAAGATATTAAATGTATCAGGGAGAAAACAGAAAGTCAGGCAAAGCGCCAACACAACTAATTGAGAATCAATAACGCATGCATAGGTTGTGGGTAATCCAAGGGTTTTTCAATTGAGACAAATTTTGTATAAAAGATAGATTGCTGATTCATCAGAGTGGGGGGAAACAACCCAAGAGACTTTTAGGGGTTGGGTTTGTAATTCCATTTCTTTCAACAAATATAGAACAAAAGATAAAAGATTCTATACCTCGTCACTATGTAATTCTGTCTTTCTTTGTATCGTTGTATCAAGGTTTACATTCATTCTTTCTTCCTTCTTTTACATATTCAACTTGTAATGGCTCTAATTCAGTAATACCTCTGCTGTAGTCATTACTGGGTAGCCTGTTAGGTTCATCTTTTCCTTTGTTTATGCTGTGAGCAAAACAAGACTTGTAACTTGACTTTTTATGCCTAGCTTACAAATTATATATATGCACAATTGTTTTTTTGAAGCTATTTGTCATTCCTCTGTTGGAATAAAGATTAGACTTATTGGAGCTAGATACCTAAATCTTTTTTTCAGTCTTCTTCATCCCCTATCTTCTATCCATATTCCTTATTTTAATTAAATTAGACAAACAAGGTCATGCCTTTTCGTTTTTGATTTATAAATGATTGAAAGTCCAGTTTCAGACCTAGTTCTAGAAGCCTCATATGACTGATCAATAAACAAATTATTTTTTCATTCAAAATGTGCTAAGGCTTGGCTCTATTATAGCCTAGAGTCAACTCTTGTGACAACATTTTCTGGCGTCGTTTCCGGGGACAGAGAAACAAAGTTATCTTCCCTGGGAGATGACAAAGTTTAGATCTATTCCTTGATGGTGAACAAGGGATAGGAATTCAATTAGCTGTGATCATTCACCTGGAAACTCCTTGGTTCGAAGACTCTACATGATTCACTGGCAACTCCACTGGTTTCAAAATTTCAAATTCGTTCGCTGCTCGGATTGCTGCGAGGTTTTCTCCTTTGGACTTTACAAATGTTTATGGTTTTCCAAACACTATTCCAGACGTTAAAATTTGGGAAGATGTCCTTCCTAAATTTGTAGGATACATGGATGACAATCCTGCTCAACACTTGTTTGAATTTCACAAGATCATGGATGAATTGGATGTACATCATGAAGATGTCCTCATGAAACTGTTTATGTTTTCATTGGAAAGAGATGCTAGACTCTGGTCTAAATCTTTACCCCATTCCAACATTCCTTCATTGAAAGATTTCCACATAGTTTTTCATCAACATTGTAAGAGGATCTATTCAGCTGAACTCCTTTTTCAAGATTGCTGTAATATGGAATTCATAAAACCAAAAGATCAAACAAATTCTCTTGAAGAGGCGGAAGAAATATCAGAAATTTCTCAAATTGATAAAGATGATCAGCATGAGGAAGAGTTTGTTGATAAAGAAGCAAAATATAATAGCTCTTGTGATCATATTCAAGAAGAAGATCAAACCAAACTCCATGAAGATGAAGCGGAAAGGCCAGAAGGCTTTCAAACCGATCACAACCTGATTTGTTGCAGTGATGGGGATGAAAACACTTTTTCAAATGAAGAGCTAGTTTCAAGCTCATTCATATATTACTCTATTTTTAATTCTGCTGTTCAAGAGGAATACTTTCATAATGAGTTTTTTAATATTAATGATATCAAAAATAGTTTAATTGTAAAATATGATGATGAAATTGTTGGTCTAGATCTTTATGAAGACCAACAACTCATGGAAGGCCATATATAATCACTGTTTGCTGATATAGAACATAGTCATTTTGCTATGGAAAAATCCCTTCCTTATCGGTTTCATTATCAGGTAAAGGCCCTGGAATATGACAAATTGTATGTTTCCAAAAATCCATTTCATAAAGAGTTTCAAGAGAATTGTAGTCATCCAAATGTAATTGAGATTTTAGGTATGGTCACTATTGTAAATCCTCATGAAAATCAGTCTGTTGATATTCAACCATCTTCTCTAGATCCTCACAAAAAATAAAATTTTGAAAGTCAATGTTCTGAAACTTTCTATGAGCATCCTGCTTATGATGAATATCTAGAAGAGGAAGAAGAGAAGATTTCTTCTTCATCACACACGAAAACCTACAACAATCCTCCTTTGTTTGATGAATATGATGAAAGTGTTTCTGAAGACGACGAGGAGCAAGAAAGTTTGGTTCAAAAGGAAATCAATCAGTAGAATCATAAAATAAATCAGCCTATGTATGATAGCTATCAAGAAGATGAAGGATATATGCATGGGTTACTGAAACAAATCATCTCTCCTCCCTGTTTACAAACTATTGAGCAATAGACCAATAAGTTTCAGTGCAAAATTTTTTCATTAGAAGAAGAAAAAATCAGCAGTAGGCAAAGTGCGCAAAGGCATTTCATACAGCTTGCTCAGTAGGAGGAAGTATGGATTAATTGCAAAAGTGGTGTATCTCTTCCCTTCTACGATCCAGTAGCATCTTATAGAGTCAAAATGGGGCATTAAATTTTTTATTTCCGACTTCTTGAGGTCTGAATTTCAAAACTATAAGTACCTGCTCCCAAGGTATGTTTTGAAATTTGCAGCTTCTCCTATCATTTTCGTGCTCAAATATGGAAGCATAATTAAGTTTGTTAGTCAGATATTTGCTTGGTTGATTTGGAAATTTTCCTTTACTTGAACAAAGCAGTGATGTCAATTAGAGTAGGTGATGTATATAAATAAGCTTGACTTCAAGCATTAGAGTACAATGGTGGTTTTAAATATGTTTCCAGTTCAATTTAGCATCCTATATGGTTTAGTTTTAAGGCATTATGACTCCATAGCCTAATGAATACACTGTATAAAGGGAGATTTTTAGTTTGCAAGATGTATATAATTTCAGCGAGGGAAAAACCTCTTCGATTGCAGTGAATAAATGGTTTTGGTTTCGGAACAGGCATAGGTAAAATGATAGGTTTCACAATTGACAAGGTTTATTTTAGGTCACCCAATGGATGAAGGCACGTGTTCTACTATTCTTGGTGCTTTACAGGAAAACACCATCCCTAGATGGAGCTTATGTTGGAACAAATATTGAATTTCCTCAGTGACGGTTGAGCTCCCTTCGAAAGGTATCAGGGTCATGAACAACCGTCAGATCTCAAAAAGGTGCAGGGAGGTTACACCTCGAAATCCTTCAGACTTCGCATATTCACATGTTTTGGTTCGCGAGGGAAGAAAATATCCGAAGTCAGAAAACCTGAAGTCCATATAGACCATGGATCCATCCAGAGGAAGTGAGACCATCCCAGGCCATTGGATCTAGGAAATTTATGCAGTCATTAGTCATGAGTTCCTTCGGGGATTCGTGAATTGGAGTATCAAGGAGTAAAAAATCCCAAGGTCCGAAGTTGCAAAATGTGAAGAGATCACCACCATTGGTTGTTGGAGGGGGCGTGAACCGTCGATGAGGTTCAGAGTAACTTCGCCAGTTCGGAGTTCGCGTGGAAAGAAATCAGCTACATGCTAGACAACCGAAACCCGAAGTTGCTAAGTGCATGGAGGCTTAGCCCTAGGTCATAGCTTGAGTTCGCATGAAGGAACGGGACTAGCGGAAAGGGGCAAGCACCCAAAAATTTAGAGCTTTACTCCACTTCACCTCCCTTTCCCCGAAGCCCAAAGGCACGAAGTCGAAGTTCCAATCACATGTATCAAACGCCGATGGGTAAGGGTTCCGACTGTCAAAGAAAAATGCCTCTGTAAAAAAAAAAAAGGGCAAAAGCCGAGCTTCTGAATATTCTCATGTAGGTGGAAAATAAATAGATGAGAAGGACTAGCATTGGTGCTTGTTTCGTCATGATTAACACTTCAGTCCATAAATATTATCATTGTAACGGAATCCGAGTGCCAATGATTATGGTAAATATAATAAAAGATGAAAAAAATATATTAAATGTATCCAAGAGAAAACGAAGAGTCAGGCAAAGCGCCAACACATATGTATCCTTGCAGGCTTTTCCATCAGTTTCATTCGTAATGGAATCCGAGTGCCAATGATTATGGTAACTGTAATAAAATATGAAAACAATATATTAAATGTATCCAAGAGAAAATGAAGAGTCAAGCAAAGCACCAACACAACTAATTAAGAATCAATAACGCATGCAAAGGTTGTGGGTAATCCAAGGGTTTTTCAATTGAGACAAATTTTGTATAAAGAGATAGATTGCTGATTCATTGGAGTGGGGGGAAACAACCCAAGATCCTTTTAGGGGTTGGGTTTGTAATGCCATTTCTTTCATAAAATATAGAGCAAAAGCTAAAATATTCTATACCTCATCACTGTGTAATTTTGTCTTTCTTTGTATCATTATCTCAAGGTTTACATTCATTCTTTATTCCTTCTTTTAAATATTCACCTTGTAATGGATCTAATTCAATAATACCTCTGTTGTAGTCATTACTGGGTAGCCTGTTAGGTTCAACTTTTCCTCTATTTATGCTGTGAGCAAAACAAGACCTGTAACTTGATTGTTTATGCCTAGATTACAAGTTTTATATATGCACGTTTTTTTTTTTGAAGCTATTTGTCATTCCTTTGTTGGAATAAATATTAGACTTATCAGAACTAGATACCTAACTCTTTGTTTCAGTATTATTCATCCCCTATATTCTATCCATATTCCTTATTTTAATTAAATTAGACAAACAAGGTCATGCCTTTTCGTTTATGATTTATAAATGATTGAAAGGCTAGTTTCAGACCTAGTTCTAGAAGCCTCAGATGATTGATCAATCAACAAATTATTTTTTCATTCAAAATGTGCTAAGGCTTGGCTCTAATAAAGCCTAGAGTCAACTCTTGTGACAACAACAGTAATAGGACATGATGCTAGTTGTAATACCCTAGGACTGATTCCATTATACACAGACTCAATCCTAAGGCCAACTAAGGAGAAAAAACAACACATGCTAATTAATCTAGGAGTCAAGCATGCAAACAAACCAACTTTGTACTACGACTAGAACATCTTTATTTGAAATGATTCATGTAACATATTTCATTGACTTATTGTGATCCTGGTCTCTCTTGGAAGTACTTTCATTGGCAACGCCAATGCTCTTTTCTCCTTTAGACGACCAACCTTCTTTAGTGGATTCCTAATGAAGATGGAAGAGGATGATTCAATCCCAAACAACTTGTTGAAATTGAAAAGGCATCCATGGTTAGTTGTTAACAATTGCTAGAGATGTAKATAAGATAAGATAATGCTATTAATGTCCAACAAATGACCACAAAAGTAGGTCAATGGGACTAAAAGATACATCCAATTTGAATACATTGTGGGAGCGTMGAAGAAACTCCTAGATAATGTTGAAAGCTAGAAAGTGAAATAAAATCCACCAAAGGACTTAGAATCTATATGTCCAAGAAGAAACCTAGTTTCCTTTTCAATAAGATGCACCAAGAAAAAATGCCTTATCTAAAGAGGATTGAACAAAAGAGGACATACAACCAATTTAAAACTAAACTCTTAGGATAACTAAAAACTCTATCTGTCAAAATTCCGATCCTTTAAGCTATCAAAGATGTGCCCATATACAAAAAATTTATCAAGGAACCATGCATCAAGATACCTAGAATGACAAAAAGAGATCCATCCACAATTAATGTTGTAGGGTAGCTTGTTGATCTCATGATGTGAAGGAATATTTTCACTCCCAAATACTCTATATCCTATGGAAATGGATCTAAATGTTGTTCAATGAGATCTTGTAAATATCATCTCCATAATTGATATTGATTTGTGAATGGAGGGAGAAAGGCAGGTTTGTGGCTTGAATAATTTATGTTTTGAATTGAAGGATAATATTGCATTGGATTGCGATGACCCATATATAGATAGTAAGGACCCTATTTATTCTAATCTAGTCATCCTTGTAGTAGATGTCTACATAAACATGTACTTAATCCAAAATACCTTGATATATTTAGGGGTCACAATCAATGTAATGACAAGGAGACAATCCTCAATTACATTTGAGAGAATTATTAAGACACACACTCACTATACTTTTGTTGATAGACATGTCTATTGTCATCCTTGAAGGAATATTATAAGATGTGATAATCTCAATAGGCTCCCATGAATATCTAGTAGACTTTATCATGTTGTAACCTGAGGATAAACTCATTAATGGAAATCCCATCATCATTGGAAGACCATGGTTAGCTACAGTAGATACTTACATTAGTTATGGAATATGGGACATGAAAATTTCTTAAGGATTGTCCCAAAATAGACTCGCTCTCTATACTCCTACTAAACATTTTAGTGAAACTAAAATACCATTGTGGGTAGGACAAGTGGATGATGAATAAGTATTTGGAACTACTATCTAGTCTATTATCACTCTTGACAATGCTTTATCATTGAAATAAATACATAAGGACACATTCCTTTCAAAGTGTATGAAAAATTTGTATCCCAACACTATACAAATTCAGGAATACCTTGACAAAGAGGATGTAAATACCAACCAAACACAAAAAAATTTATGCATGATGGAAAGACTTATCCCTTAATTATTCTACTAAAAAAATATTATCCATATAGTCCTTATATAGTGGAATCATTTCCTTTCTAGTGACTTTATTAAGTTCCCTATAGTCCACACAAATTGTCTAGTTACTCCTTCCTTGGGAACAATAATCAAAGGCAAAAACCATTACTATCTAACATGGGGTATATAAAACCTACATATAAAATTTTCTATAGTTTATATTTAACTATGTCTTTAAGTGTAATGTTCATTCTCCTTTGTGGCTTTTGATTGGCAGGGAATCATACTTGATGTAGATGTGATTTTTGAAAATGTTTGGATGGATTCCGTACATGTCACTATAGTCCCAAGAAAAGGTATAACTATGAGTTTTAGAGATGACTAACAACTATTGTTATCAATTAGAAGTTAATTTGTTGTTCATTTTCAACACTTTAGTGGGAAACATTTCTACTATTTTAACCAATTTTTTATTCCACATTTGTTGCTATCATCCCTAAGATTTATGAAGACCAATGATGAAACACTTTATATATTGTCACATAAATAGATGTAGACCCTAAAATTTAGATAAAAATTGAAAAACAAGAGTGTTGATAAGGTCCTTAACCCCCAAAGAACTAGTACTAAAAATAAAAGAAGGAAAATTGAGAGGATAGAACAATGGGAGAAAGATACTTATTTTTCAAAAACATGGGACATAATTAAGGACATTAGTACCACATTTCTAGAAATAAGAGGATCATCATCCCATATAAACCATGATCCTTATAAACAAGTGAGTACATTAGTAGGATCAAGAAACTTAGAGAAAGGACAAAGACCCATGTAGCCAAACAAACACATATTCCTTCACTGAGCCCTACACCAAATATACCAAGTATGAAATAAACTCAAGAACCTATTGGAATGGGAGTTGTTGACATAATCGCATGGGTTTTATTGGAACATATCAAGAAAACATAGGTAGAAATCATTAAATGGAAGGCTATAGTAGAATCTAATAGGTGATAAGTTATACCCTTGGAGAAAGATGGACAGTTAGTCTCTTCCCTATAAGAAAGGTCTTAAATTTTAAGGGTGAAACATTTGGACACAATTAAAAGTTGAGGAAATGAAATCTTAAATTTGAGAGAAAATATGGAAGGAAAAATGGAATAAACTAAAAATAAAATTGAGAAGATAATGATTTTGGATACAAAATAGGGAAAGTATATCTATAGAATCCCATACATACAAGGAGGAGGAACTTACCATGACCTTGTAGGTGAGGGTTGAAAGTACAAATATTAAATATGTGTTGAGAAGACATCCTTAAATGATTTTAGATGTGTAACTAGTCCCGGTTTTAAAGGAAATGCAACAGGAGGCCATAGTTCAATATTAAAGGACCACAAGAGATTTAGGGGATACAATGTTACAAATGTCCCAAACCAAGCGGGAATAATTAATCCTTACATTTAAGAGAGAAAAAACAAAAAGAGAACTAACATCACTCCACTAACTTAGTCTATGAAATTGGATATGCATAAACATTGTTCTATCAAGCTATAACACTAATTAGTTCAATGGTTCTACTTCATTACTAGTATCATGTTGGTATCACAATAAGCACATAATGATTACCATAGTGTTACTCTTTCACACTTTTATTATCTAGCACACGCTAATTAATCTAGGAGTCAAGCATGCAAACAAACCTTCTCACAAAGAAGCACTAGTTGGTGATGGAATCCAACATCGCAGGATCAATGCACGAAGGGGATGAGTTTTGGTGGGTGGGAAATTTACGTTGACAACCTGATTAATGAACTAACACCCTGGTGCAAGTTACCTCACTGAGTAGTGGGCAACCCTCCAAGGAGTCCGAGTGAGTCTAGCCAACGTCGATCCAAGGTACAACACCACCTTCCCTATGTTGTCACCTTACGTAGGAAGTCTAAAATATTATGGCCTCTATGGTACCACCTACTATACCAAAGAAAAGGGGGGACAATCGACAATTGACACCAAGACCAACAAAGCAGGTTTAATTACTCTGTTGGCCCCAATGCGACCTCGTGCTTGACCCTTGTGTTATAAGGGCTTCCCAAAATCAATGATATAGAAACTGCATTTCACCCCCTAACTCAAAGCTTTATGTTTGTTGAGTAGCTTTGGAAAGTTATTCTCACAATCCTATTCCAAATATCTACACCTAAGCTAAGATGGGTTTGAAGATCCCTAGAAAAGAAAAGTTGCTTGATAAATTTTAATTAGCTCTTGATTTTAGGTTGTTGTTACTCAAAGGATTGGTTGTGAAACTGATGGTGTTTCAACTCGAATCTTTAAACCATGCAAGAGGAAAATGAAATGCAATAATTTCAACTTAGATGAAAACTAGCTATGGGAAGGAGCAAGAGGTTTTAACAAAAGAAATAATTTCTTGATTGACTACTATGTGTGCACTGCCAATGACAAAAAGTATGAGCTAATTATCCAGATAAATGGAAGCAAAATGACCCAAATTTTAAAAATATCATGCAAATGTCATAGTTCACTTAGTACACCTATACAACATTGAATCAAATGTCATCATTTCTAACATAGTAAACTTTTATGATTATAGATACCACCATACACATCTTAAATACTCATAAGGATCATGGGGGCTTCACCTTGTTGACCAATATCTTATTGCATTCATTCATAAAGGGTTTTTTTTAATTATGAAAAATAGATTCAATATATTGTAGGTATTGGGAACTTTGTTGAAGGTAACCCAACCTCAGAGAGAGATAAAATATCACCTACATAACAACAATTGTGATGTGAACATGTTCTATAATCTTATCAATGATGCAAGCATACCTATGTTCATGATGATAATCATGTTAATTACAATATGAAACCATAACATGTGTAACATGCTACATTTGAATTCGGGTCATAATACCTCTATGAAATAAATGTTACTTATGGTTCAAATATGTGATGAATGGGTGTTGCCTTGATGAGGGACCAAAACTATTATAATAAAAAAATCCCACTAGAAAAGTGCTTTGAACATGTTGATAGCTAACCATTGATAATCCTATGTTGATGGCTCAAAAATAATGAAAAATAGTCATATTACATGTTCATTGGTATTCAACTAGATCTAGCTATGGTCATCATGACGTACAAATTCTCCATAATGTGGTAATGAGATGTGTTCGAGCATGGGAAAATCCATTAGGTTATAAATCAATATTGGAAATATCTACTAAATTCTAGCTCACCCACTAATGATTATGATTGGTACCAAGGTACTGAGTGTGAACCCACATGGTGTGAATAAATGTGTTCACATCAAACACTGAAAATAACAATGTAATAAAGAAAAATGATACAAATCCTTGTTTCATAAGAGGAATGTCGCATAAGGATTTCAAATTTTTATGTTCTCTAGAAATTGCACTATAAGTGTAAATTTGAAAGGACACACATAATTGTTGTATCTTCTTTTCAAAAGTTTTGGTCTAATGAGGTAAGTGCCCAAGTCAAAACTAAAATTTTCCTGCTTGTATAGGATGCCAAAATATATATCTTAGTTTATATTCAGTTGTATTAACGTAATTGCCCTTATACAAACTGCATATTCCATTTTTTGTATGATATACATAGTGTTTTTGCCAAAATAAGGTATTGAAAATCATGCTTGGGCATAGCCACTCAAAAAAAATCCAACCAATGTTCTTGTATATGTTATGGATATTGAAACCAGACCAAGTAAGTTCATCTTTATTATTAAACATAGATTGTAGATTATAGGTCAGTCTATGCAGACCTCCCAGCCCATGGAGTTACATGTGAGATTTGAGCTTTATTAGCTCAAAATAAAAATAAAAATCATAAGACTCTTTTATTAGAAAAATACATTTAGACAGTGTAAGATACCTATTCCCTTCTATAAATAGAGAAATACACCTCCCCATCCTCTCTACCTTTGAATATTTACACTAAGTAAAATTAGATCCATACAAGCATAAGCGTTGCAAATTCCTTCAAAGGAACAATCGAGCAATGGGGACTTTTGGAATTTAGAAGGGGTTCGTGCATACCTTTTCTACCATCTTGAAATGGAATAATAGAGGACACTTGCACAATCATGTCTTTTCATATCTCATTGTGGGGATCTATGTTAGGAGATGTGGTCACAATTACAATTATTTCTGACGGATTATTGATGCAGGAGCATCATCGACTCATCAAGCGAGCCAGCGTGGAAGCGGAGGACAGCTGGACAAGCCAGCACAAATTTTGAAAATGCTTTGGAACCGTTGCGCAAAATCTTAAATGAGTCATTAAGAGATGGCGCACTTGTATATTGTAATGGACCTTTAGCCTTTAATCTCTCGTCCTTTAGTAGATAGAAGACATTTAATATAGTTAATGCTGGTAGATAGGATTTTAATTCTAGATTTGATAGCTTAGAGCCCCAGAGGGAAAACGGATATAGACACCCTCATTGTATCATTGTATCATAACCCTGAGCATAGAACAGAAGCAAGAAGAGAGAAAGAGCAGACAGAGAATTGTATGAAGAACACCCATGTAGAGGCATTTGAATTAATAGAAGAAAGCCTTGATTCAAATTCATGGTTTGTGTTGTTTCTCTGCGTATTGATGTTATGCTCATGAATGTTTGTTTCCTGTCATACATTTTCTTTTATATGCTGTGTATGTGATTTCATGGTTGAATTAAAGTTTGAGAGGGAGACATAATGAGTTTCAATTGTTTCTCTAATTGAGCCAGAGGATTCCTGCAAGGAGTGCAGTCGAATTTGTCCGCAAGGAGTGCGTTGACAGAAGGGTTCAATTAGAGATAGCTTTTGTTCTCATTTCCTCGAAGGTGCAGTTAGGCACAGTGCCGTGAAAGGAGTGCGTAGGCCAAGCTAAGCCTCAGAGTTGCGATTCGAAGAAGAGTATCGGAATACTGCTGCTGCAGAAGTGCGCAGAGTCGAGAGAATTCGACACTTAGATGTCGTCGAAGGTTTGCCGCAAGGGGTGCGCCCAAAAAGTTCTCTGAAGGACTTGAGAAGTCGAGAATAAGATCAGGAGGAATAGGCCTTTGAATTCACTGAAGGACAAGTGCAGAGAAGTCACAATTGAAATTTTGACGGAAGCGTCGCAGGTTGGCGAGTAGGAGAACGAGTCTCGTGGGAGACACTTCTTCATTTCGCAGAATCATCAAAGGAAGGACGGACGAACGAAATCCTGTGAGGATATTTCGTGAAGTTCCGTGGGCCGTGTAATCTCACAGAGGTGCAGGGAGGTTACAACATAAGAGTGGAAGAGGTTCGAAGCTCAGGAGGGGTAGAGCCGTCAATCCCAAGTCATAGGGACCGTCAGATCTACACGTGACATTGCATATCGGGGATTCGCAAGTCGAAGCTCCAAAATTGTGCAACCAGTATTGCGATATTGCGATCCGCGATATCCCGACAAGATCAGAACCATTCGTTGGTGAGGATGCATGTCAGGAGATCCGGAAGAGTCGAGGTTTGGCATATCAGGGTTTTCGAAGGCAAGAAACTCTTGCATATTGGAATCACGAAACGCGATATTCTGACAGAAGGGTTGTGTGGGCCACAACAGGAGCTAGTGGAGTATAGGTGGCACAGTATCGGGGATTGGGAAAAGGTAAGACCCGAAACCCCGATAGAAGTGGCGGGAGTTAAGGTGATAACTCGCACGTGTGTCGGAGTTTTGTCACGTCGGGTATCGGGAGTCGGAAAATCAAAGTGCATGACATCACGAGTAGCCAAACCGCGATAAGGGAAATTCCGATAGATACGGGGAGAGGTCAGCGTTGACTGAGCCATCGAGTCTCAAGAATTCAAGAGCCCAACAATCAATAGTGAACTTGCGAAGCCGCGAGTTCCGATCCTCCGATAAGTAAAGAAGGGGGGATCGCGCAGAAGAGAATCTATGGGTGCAGATTCCCGATAGGGAATTAGAAGGACTTAGTAGTTCTTCAGGCCGAGAGGAGAAGAATATCTTGTGAGAGCGGACGTGCTCAGAGGAGTGCGGCTGCGCCAGGGTTGGTATCAGAGCCTAGAAAGACTCTTTGCTTTCTGTAGTAGAGAGGAAGAAAATTTTCCATGCCGCCCAGGAGAGAAAGACAATCACCTGATCCATAAGATAGGGAGGTGAGAAGAAGAGGCAGGCAGATGGTCAATCCAGAAATGGAGAGACAAATGCGAGATCTCCGAGCTAGACTCGAAGACATGGAGACAGCACAAAGACGCACAGTTAGCACGGGGGATTTTAGAGATTCAGAGGATGAAGTTGAGGCTGAACGCGAAGAGGAAGTTGCAGCTGAAGATGCAACCAATGAGCGTTTGATTAAAGCTATTGCCAAGATGGGTGCAAAGGCCAAAATGGACATTCCATTTTACGAGGGAAATCTGGATGCAGAAGAGATTCTAGTTTGGATTAGAGCTCTGGATACGTACTTCGACTATGAAGAGGTCGAAGAAGACAAAAAGGTCAATCATGCTGTTACGCGCTTGAAGGGACATGCAACATTGTGGTGGGATGAGCTACAAGCTGACAGACACTGCAAAGGCAAGCATAAGATCAAGAGTTGGGATCGAATGATTGCGAATATGAAAGCGAAGTTCATCCCAAGAGACTACCAAATTACTCTGTTCAGGAGGATGCAGAACCTGAGACAGAAGCTGATGACAGTGAAAGAATACACTGAGGAATTCTATCGACTGAACATCAGAGTAGGTCATCGGGAGAGCGATGATGAGAAGGTTGCCAGATATCTGAATGGTCTGAGATATGGCATTCAGGATGAATTGAGCATGGTAACCATCCGAACGATGGAGGATGGTTATCAGATGGCTCTGAAAGCTGAGGAGAAGCTGAGCCGTAAGCAAGGTCAGCGAGGGCGAGGCAGAAGTCAACCCAGAGGCAAGGCAATTGCCCAAGATAAATACCAGAATCCCAAGGAGGAATGGAAGAAACCTCAGGGTAAAGTTGAAAGAGGTGGAACCTCACAGAGAGGGCCATACGTTGAACATAGAGGGCAACATACAGAGCAGAGCAGAGGATATGCTGACAACAAAACTTTTCCTCGTACTAGAGGTAGAGGAAGAGGAAGAGGTGGAGTAATCACATGCTTCACATGTGGAAAGAATGGGCACACGTCCTATGAGTGTCCAGAGAAAAAGAAGGATGGAGGAGAAGCTCACATCACCGAAGCACAGAAGTGGGATGCTGAGGCCGAAGACACAAAAGGCGGAAGGTCACTGATGATGCGTAAAGTTCTCTTAACACCCGAAGAGGAGGTGGAGGACTCAACTCAAAGGACCAGACTTTTCAGAACAGCTTGCAAGACCAAGGACAGGGTATGCAAGGTTATTGTTGACAGTGGTAGCACAGATAATCTCGTTTCAACCGAGATGGTAGAAAAGCTGGAGCTGGAAACGATAGATCATCCCAGCCCATACAAGGTTTCATGGCTACAGAAGGGACATCAGGTAAGTGTCACTAAATAGTGTTTAGTTGAATTCAAGATAGGAGGGTATAATGATAAAGTCTTATGTGATGTTATTCCCATGGATGTATGTCATCTATTGCTGGGTAGACCATGTCAATATGACAGAAATGTGATTCATGATGGGAGAATGAACACATATACCCTGGAGAAGAATGGGAGAACCCATATGTTGCTTTCGATAAAGGATAAAGAGGTGAAGCTGGAAGTAAGCAACACAGTGCTTCTCATGAGTGGGAAAGAGCTTCTTACAGAGGTTAAGAAGAAAGAAGATCCACAATTCTTTGTGGTCAGAAAGCCGAGAATTGTTCTGAATAGCACAAGAGTGGATGATCTACCAGAGGAGATTCAGGAACTGCTGGAAGAGTTCGCTGACATCATAGTGGACGAATTACCTCGTTCGTTACCACTGATGAGGAGTGTGAGTCATCATATTGATCTCATACCAGGAGCTAGTTTGCCAAACAAAGATGCGTATAGATTGACGCCGCAAGAAAACGAGGAGGTTAAGAGGCAGGTCCAGGAGCTATTGGACAAAGGATTGGTCAGGGAGAGTTTGAGTCCGTGTGCTGTTCCGACAGTACTCAGTCCAAAGAAGGATGGAGGTTGGAGAATGTGTATCGACTCGAGGGTGATCAACAAGATAACCATCAGGTACAGGTTTCCATTGCCGAGAATGGATGATCTGATGGATTGCCTGAGTGGGGAAAAATATTTTTCAAAGATAGATTTGAAAAGCGGATATCATTAGATTCGCATGAGAGAAGGTGATGAATGGAAAACAACCTTCAAGACCAACGAAGGACTGTATGAGTGGCTAGTCATGCCGTTTGGCTTGACGAATGCACCGAGTAACTTTATGAGTTTGATGAATGAAGTCCTGAAGGAATTCATCGGGAAGTTTTTCATTGTGTATTTGGACGACATCTTGATTTATAGTAAGTCAGTGGATGAACATTTGGAGCATTTGGCTATACTGATGAAGAAGCTACAACAAGAGAAGCTGTTGATTAATATGAGGAAATATTCATTCATGAAGACAGAGCTCATCTATCTGGGATTTTTCATATCGGTGAATGAATTGAGGATGGATCCAGATAAGGTAGAAGTGATCAAGAATTGGCCATCACCCAGGAATGTATTTGAGGTAATAAGTTTTAATGGATTAGCTAGTTTCTACCGGAAGTTCATTAGGAATTTCAGTGGAATTAGCGCAGCGATGATGGACATAGTGAAGAAGTGGCATAAGTATTTTCACTGGATAGCAGAGGCTGAGAAGAGCTTCAATATGTTGAAGCGGAAGATCACGGAACAACCGGTTCTGGTGTTGCCGGATTTCCAAAAAACATTTCAGGTGAAATGTGATGCAAGTGGATTTGCCATAGGAGCGGTCTTGAGTCAAGAAGACAGACCGGTTGCATATTTTAGCGAGAATCTCGATGAAACAAAACTGAAATACTCCACGTACGATAAGGAGTTTTATGCTATCATACAGGCGTTGAAGAAGTGGAGGCATTACTTGATCCCAAAATAATTTGTATTGTACAATGATAACCATGCATTATAGTTTGTGACTCAACAGGATAAGTTGAATCAGAAACATGCAAAATGGGTAGAGTATATGCAGAATTTCACATTTGTGATTAAGCATATTTCAGGTACTGCTAACAAAGTGGCTGATGCTTTGAGCAGGAAGTGTTTGTTGCTGCAGGAATTCCGAGTCAAAACATTGGGTTTTGATAATCTCAGGGACATGTATGCAGGTGATGCAGATTTTGGAGAAGCGTATGAAGCAACTGAGAATCCAGTTCTCAGAGATAGAAGCCCTTGGATAGATTATATGATCCAGGAGGGATTGTTGTTCCGAGGCAATCAACTGTGTATTCCGAAATGCTCCATGAGGGAGAACTTGCTAAAAGAGAAGCACAGTGGTGGATTAGCAGGACACTTTGGCCATGACAAAACATTCGCTAAGCTGAATGAGTCATATTTTTGGCCAGGGATGCGAGCAGATGTCAAGAGATTCGTTGAAAAATGTGGAATTTGCCAGCATTCAAAGGGGAGAAAGCAGAATGCAGGTTTTTATCAGCCATTGCCCATACCAGAGAGGCCATGGGAGGCGATAAGCATGGATTTTGTATTGGGATTGCCAAAGACACAAAGAGGTGTTGATTCAATCTTTGTGATCGTGGACAGGTTTTCCAAGATGGCACACTTCATCCCATGCCAGAAAACTAGCGATGCGACTCACATCGCAAATCTGTTCTTCAAGGAGGTCATTCGACTTCATGGATTGCCAAGAAGTATAGTTTCAGACAGAGATACCAAATTCATAGGGCATTTTTGGAGGACCTTATGGAAGAAGCTGGGAACTAATTTGGCATTTAGTTCAACTTATCATCCGCAGACGGATGGGCAAACGGAAGTGGTCAATAGAAGTCTGGGAGACTTGCTGAGAAGCTTGGTGACAGAGCACCACAACAGTTGGGACCAGATATTACCACAGGCAGAGTTCGCATACAATGATTCAGTAAATCGGAGCACATGCTGAAGTCCATTTCAGATTGTGTATGGCATGCAGTCGAGAGGAGTTTCTGAACTGAGGGATTCATAACAGACTACTACTAGCAGCGCTAGTGCAGAGGAATTCGCTGAGGCGATGAAAGAACTTCACAACCAGGTGAAGGAGCGACTGCTGAAATCAAGTCAGGAATATAAGCGTAGAGCAGATCAACATTGGAGACAAATTCAGTTTGAAGTTGGTGATCTAGTTTTGGCGCATTTGAGGAAAGAAAGGTTCCCAAGGGGAACATACAATAAGCTGAAGATGAAGAAAATCGGGCCATGTAAGGTCTTGAGAAAGTTCGGAGAAAATGCTTATGAGATCGAGTTGCCAGATGGCATCGGAATATCTCCGATATTCAACATCTCATATTTATACCCATACAGGGCTGGAGAAGCAGAGACTGGAGATGAGGAACCAGTGAACCAATGGATGAAGCAAATGCTAGTTGCAGAGAAGCCACAAATGGAATGCATACTGGACAAGAGAGTGAGTAAGAAGACCAGAAGGAAAGAATACTATGAGTATCTAGTCAAGTGGAAGAACCATCCAGTTGAAGATGCCAGCTGGGAGAGAGAAACAAAGATACAGAAGCATGGACAGACCGTGCAGGAGATCATGGACATGAGCCCATGAAAGTTTTCAAGCCAAGGAGTATGATGCAGGAGCATCACTGACTCATCAAGCAAGCCAGCGTGAAAGCGGAGGACAGCTGGACAAGCCAGCACAAATTTTGAAAATGCTTTGGAACTGTTTCGCAAAATCTTAAATGAGTCATTAAGAGATGGTGCACTTGTATATTGTAATGGACCTTGAGCCTTTAAGCTCTCGTCCTTTAGTAGATAGACGACATTTAATATAGTTAATGCTGGTAGATAGGATTTTAATTCTAGATCTGATAGCTTAGAGCCCCAGAGGGAAGACAGATATAGACACCCTCATTGTATCATTGTATCATAACCCTGCGCATAGAACATAAGCAAGAAGAGAGCAAGAGCAGACAGAGAATTGTATGAAGAACACCCATGTATAGGCATTTGAATTAATAGAAGAAAGCCTTGATTCAAATTCATGGTTTGTGTTGTTTCTCTGCGTATTGATGTTATGCTCATGAATGTTTGTTTCCTGTCATACATTTTCTTTTATATGCTATGTATGTGATTTCATGGTTGAATTAAAGTCTGAGAGGGAGACAGAATGAGTTTCAATTGTTTCTCTAATTGAGCCAGAGGATTCCTGCAAGGAGTGCAGTCGAATTTGTCCGCAAGGAGTGCGTTGACAGAAGGGTTCAATTAGAGATAGCCTTTGTTCTCATTTCCTCGAAGGTGAAGTTAGGCACAGTGCCGTGCAAGGAGTTCCCAGGCTAAGCTAAGCCTCAGAGTTGCGATTCTGAGCAGAGTATCGGAAGACTGCTACTGCAGAAGTGTGCAGAGTCGAGAGACTTCGACACTTAGACGTCGTCGAAGGTTTGCCGCAAGGGGTGCGCGCAAAAAGTTCTCTGAAGGACTTGAGAAGTCGAGAACAATCTCAAGAGGAATAGGCCTTTGAATTCACTGAAGGACAAGTGCAGAGAAGTCGCAATTGGAAGTTTGAGGGAAGCGTCGCAGGTTGGCGAGTAGGAGAACGAGTCTCGTGGGAGACACTTCTTCATTTCGCAGAATCATCAAAGGAAGGACGGACGGACGAAATCCTTTGAGGAGATTTCATGAAGTTCCGTGGGCCGTTGAATCTCACGGAGGTGTAGGGAGGTTGCAGTGTAAGAGTGGAAGAGGTTCGAAGCTCAGGAGGGGCAGAGCCGTTGATCCCAAGTCATAGGGACCGTCAGATCTACACGTGACATCGCATATCGGGGATTCGCAAGTCGAAGCTCCAAAATTGTGCAACGAGTATTGCGATATTGCGATCCGCGATATCCCGAAAAGATCAGAACCATTCGTTGGTGAGGATGCGTGTCAGGAGATCCGGAAGAGTCGGGGTTCGGCATATCAGGGTTTTCGAAGGCAAGAAACTCTTGCATATTGGAATTGCGAAATGCGATATTCCGACGGAAGGGTTGTGTGGGCCACAACAGGAGCTAGTGGAGTACAGGTGGCACAGTATCGGGGATCGAGAAAAGGTAAGACCCGAAACCCCGATAGAAGTGGCGGGAGTTAAGGTGATAACTCGCACGTGTGTCGGAGTTTCGTCGCGTTGGGTATCGGGAGTCGGCAAATCAAAGTGCACGACATCGCGAGTAGCGAAACCGCGATAAGGGAAATTTCAATAGATACGGGGAGAGGTCAGCGTTGACTGAGCCATTGGGTCTCGGGAATTCGAGAGCCCAGCGATCAACAGTGAACTTGCGAAGCCGCGAGTTCTGATCCTCCGATAAGTAAAGAAGGGGGGATCGCGCAGAAGAGAATCTGTGGGTGCAGATTCCCGATAGGGAATTAGAAGGACTTAGTAGTTCTTCGGGCCGAGAGGAGAAGAAGATCCTGTGAGAGAGGACGTGCTCAGAGGAGTGCGACTGCGCCAATTACCAAAGCCATTTTTTGTTGGCATCTTCTCTTCCAAGGTACATCCATTCATTATATTTCTGATGGTTTTTATTTCCATATCACTATGATAAAGAAGTGTATTTTATTTCTTGTATCTGACTACATTTACAATTGGTGAAGGCAGTGAATAAAATAAATGAATTGGATTTTTCCATACTTGTTGAATGATTTCCTAAGCTCACTAATTCTACATCCATAAAGGTTTAAACTTGAAAGGAATCAACTCGTAAACCTCTCTACTTGTATATAAAGGGAAATTGGTTTGTGAGGATGTGGATGAGATGATGTATGTCCAAGAGGAAATAACTTTGAATAATGGAGTTTTCTAGCTTCTTTGAAATGTTCCTAGACCATAGTCTTTGGTTATTCCATGTATATTTCCTTCACTTTGGCTTGGGGTTGAAGAGGTCCCAATGCCCTATTAATTCATCCACATATTTCCTGGAGGGGTCTCTTATGTACTCTTTAATATAGGAAATGTCAATAATTTGATTTTGTAATGCACAAGTGAGACATCTTTCCCCTAATGGTAAAAATTCACTTACATAATTTGGTGATGAGAAATACATTATTTTAAAAATTTTAAAATCCATTTTAAGGAAAATATCAAAGATCACATCTTTTTCAAAAACTAGTAAGTGCACATCAAAGTTAGCAGAATTAGAATTAGATTGAATTGGATGAGGCATTCATCCTTGAGTTGTTTATTCAATATATATAAAAGACACTATATTTATAATATTATAATATTTTTTTCCAAGGATATGCCTCACACTATTTCATTGTGTTATAGGTGCTCGCTAGAGTTTTAGTGTCAATGTGGTGGGTGCAGGGCTTGGTTGTGGTTGTGACACAACAAGCACTATTGGAGGCACAAGAAGGGAAATAGTGCATGCCTATGTTTTACTCTAACATTGGTGTAAGGGTATTCCCAAGGTCCACACCTAGGTACTAAGAGAATACACACAAGAGAAATAGGTGCAAATAGGGATGCAAATGAAGTATGAGAGTTGATGCAGGTGTGCAGGTGTAGGCTCGATTTAGGGCCAAGATGACTTGGTTTGGTGAACCCATGGATGTTTAGATAAGTTTCGAAGGAGTTTTCTAAAGGGGTTTCTCTAGAGTTTTACTCCCCATGAGGGTTTCTCTGGTTAAAGAGCTTTGCATTTTCTCAGAAGAATTGTGCATGTTTTTTAGTCCCTAGGGTTACAAATGTTCAAATTGGCCTCAAACTGGATATTCATATTGGTAGGACAAAATAACTTCACACAAAAGAAAACGTAGCATAAAAGATAATTCAAGTTTATGCCCAATTTGAATTTGAGTGTGCAGAGGTACTCACCATCCTTGCCCTCTCGCTCAGTCTTGACGTCGCCTGATCAATTTCACAGATGTCCCTCGACGGTATCATTCGTAGGTGCAACTATTTCTTTCCCCTCGATCTCAGAATTTCCTGATCTCGATGGTCTCATGTGCAGGTGCAACTATTTCCCCCCCCCTTGATCTCCGAATTTCCCGATCTCGACGGTCTCGTGTGTAGGTACAAGTATCAAAGTGAATAGTAGAGTGTGAATGGGACCACGTTCTCGGTTTGGTTTTGTTGTGTATAGTTATAATATAACATAGATCACATGTATGTTACATATATGTTATAACATAAATGTGATATATGTTATAACATTATGTTATATATGTTATACATAAGAGGCAGTGGTTTAAAGGTTGTAGTGTTTAATAATTTTAATGATTCGAGGTTATAGTTTTTACAAGGGTTAGGGGTTAGGTATTAGGTATTATAAGGGTTTAATGTTATAGGGGTCAAGGGTTACAAACATTAGGGATTAGGCATTAAATTCAATCATCATTATAAGTGTTAGGAGTTATACAATTATAAGGGTTTGAGATTTAGAATCTAGAGTTTATGAGGGTTACAGGCTATACATGTTAGGGCTTGGGTAAGAGTTAGGTGTTAGGAATTATACCTATTATAGGTTAGGGGTTATAAGAGTTATAAGGGATAATTATTAGGGGTTGGAGTTTATGTTATTTTTGTGGGTTGTAGAAGTTAGATGTTAAGTGTTATATGGGTCATAGGTTAAAAATTTAGGGTTATAGGGGTTGGGGATGTTAGGGATAACAGGGATAAAGGTATATAAGTTTTGTAGGTGTTAGGATTTGTACAATTACAGGGGTTTGAGGTTATAATATTTAATTAGTTATTATACTAGTTAGTGGTGATATGAGCCATATGGGATAAAAATTATAGTGCTTTAGAGTAACTTAGAGGTTATAAGGGATAAGGGTTTCGTGTGATAAATGTTATTATAAGAATCAAGGGTTATGAAGATATATAAATTGGATTTTAATGATTAGAAGTTATAGAGGTTATATGGGTTAGGATTTATAGGGGATAGTGGTTATAAGTGGTAAGGGGCATGAGTCTATAGAGATCTTAAGAATTCTAAGAGTTGGTGGTTTTAAGAATTTTGTTTTGTTTGTTTTATTATATATATATATATATATATATATATAGGTATTTTCTCTCTGTGGAAATTTTGTGTTTCACATTATAGGTGAATTCTGTGTAAGCCCACATGAGGAATCATAATGAAAACGAGGTAGGGAGGCCAAATGCAACGCAAGGCGAGTTTGAAAGAGGGGTGTCCACATCAAGAATCGTAACAAAAACAAGGCAGGGAGCCCAAAGGCAAGGCAAGGTGAGTTAGCAAGAGGGGCATGCCCCACAATAGGAATCGTAACAAAAATGAGGCAGAGCGCCCAAACACAATGCAAGGAAAGTTGGAAAGAGGTGTTCCCACCCACACGAAAGGCATGAAAATGACCACACAAGGGAGCACTAGGAAAGGAGACGAATCAGATGTCGGATAAGGAGAAATTTTGGCTTCGACTTAACTTTTTCAAGACGGCCTAGGCAAGGCTGGGTGCCCAAACGCAGCGCAAGGTGAGTTTTCAAGAGGGGTGCCTACATGAGGAATCGTAACGAAAACAAGGAAGGGTGCCCAAAGACAAGGCAAGGTGAGTTGGCAAGAGGGGCAACCAAAGGAAAGGAAAGGAGAGTTGGCAAGAGGGGCACCTACAAGAGGAAACATAACAAAAACGAGGCAGAGCACCCAAATGCAACACAAGGCAAGTTGGCAAGAGGTGCACCCACCCACATGAAAAGCACGAAAAGGGACACACAAGGGAGCACTAGGTAAGAAGACGAGCCGAATGTCGGATAAGGAGAAATTTTGGCTTCGACTTAACTTTTTCAAGGTATCCTGGGCAAGGGTGGGTGCCCAAACGCAATGCAAGGTGAGTTTGCAAGAGGGACACCCACATGAGGAATTATAACAAAAACAAGGAGGGGTGCCCAAAGGCAAGGCAATGCGAGTTGGAAAGAGGGGAACCCACAAGAGGAATCATAACAAAAAGGAGGCAGAGCACCCAAACACAACACAAGGAGAGTTGGAAAGAGGTGCGCCCACCCACATGAAAGGCATGAAAATGAACACACAAGGGAGCACTAGGAAATAAGACGAGATGGATGTCGGATAAGGAGAAATTTTGGCTTCGAATTAACTTTTTCAAGATGACCTGGGCAAGGCTTGGTGCCCAAACGAAACGCAAGGTGATTTTTCAAGAGGGGTGCCCACATGAGGAATCGTAATGAAAACAAGGCAGGGTGCCCAAAGGTAAGGCAAGGTGAGTTGGCAAGAGGGGTGCCCACAAGAGGAAACGTAAAAAAAATGAGGTAGATCACCCAAACGCAACACAAGGTGAGTTGGAAAGAGGTGCGCCCACCCACATGAAAGGCATGAAAAGGGCCACACAAGGGAGCATTAGGAAAGAAGACAAGTCAGATGCTAGATAAGGAGCAATTTTGGGTTCGACTTAACTTTTTCAAGTCGTCCTGGGCAAGGCTGGGCATCCAAATGAAACACAAGGTGAGTTTGCAAGAGGGGTGCCCAAATGAGGAATCGTAACAAAAGAAAGTGCAATAAGGCTCCAAGAAATGTGGGTGTCCTCAATAATAGGAATAAACATAAGTGCAAGAAACTCCATAAGTGGGCATATTCCTTCATGATCTAGGACATAAAACCATGAAACCTCTTGATCCCAATGTGAGATGTCCCATCAACAAGAAATAAAAGGTATGAAATGTAGCATCCAAAGGTGGACATCTCTACAAACTAGAAGTTTGAATAAAGTCAAACCTCCAATGATAGAAAGTGTGAGACATTCAAGAGAAACATACCGTCAAACAAAGCATGGAAAAGTGAAGAATGGCCTCAAATGGTGGATGTCTTCCTCAAAACAAGTTCCAAGCAAGTGGGTCTATGAAATAAGGCATCGAATTATATATGAATAACACATGTGAAATGCCTTCAATGATAAACTAAATCCATAAAGAAAGGGGTGGCCCATCATCAATCAATAAATAATACCATCCCTTAACATGTAAATAAGACCATCCCTTAACATGTATGCAAGGAGGGTGAGTGCTCCACATGGGATGATGAGTAATATCCAAATTTCACCTAAAAAAGTGTGAAATCATCCCACAAGGAAAGGGCATCCCATGGCAGGCTCCTCCACCAAGTAATAGGGTGTAAAAATATGTAGAAGAGGGAAACACTCGACATGAGGGTGTAATACATGTCATAAAAAAAATATGCGTATGAATCCTCAACATGAGCAAGGGAATTCACCTCATGAACATCACACCATGCTATAGCATATCAACCTAAATGAATGTGAAATCAAGTGATATCAAGGGGAGAATTCCAAGAAAACAAAGATGCCAATACAATATCAGCTTAGCCAAAAATTTCTAGGGTGTTCCATCAAGGGAGTCATATATCAACATGTATCATCAATCATCCAATAATGATCATATAAGGGACTCCACAACCAAGTCTACTAGTATGAAAGGAAAGCAATACCAAGACAACTAGAGCATCAACATCATCTAGCCATCCATGACTACATCACTCATAGTCTCATCAAATGCAATCACAACCCCTAGGCCATCCAAATATCAAATTGTAAATCTAACTTTGTGATGAAAATCACAAAAGTATTGAAAACATACCAGTGTAGGCCTCATGTAAAATGAGGGTTAACACTAGCAACAAAAACTCGATAATTTTGAACATAATCATAATTTCATTCCTCTTTCCAATGCCAATTTATAATAGGTTTGATTCCTAGCTTGCAACCCTAATGGATGAACCATCAATAAATTGACTAATTAACTCAATTGGCTCTATTGTTGATTCTCTTGTTTAAAGTGGATTTAACCACTTTGTTTGATTATTGAATTACCAAGTTGAGTTGATGTCGCAGAAGCTTCAGTTCACCCACCACAAATGTCATGCATCGACCCCACATAGTGAGCAATGAATGGGGCCAATGTTGAAATTTCTTCAATATGTGCCTGTATGCATCAAAATTTGACATGGTTATACTAGACACATGCCTTGACGATATGGGAGGGTTTCAAGACTCAAGGATGTATGATGTCCGCTCATAATCTTTGAGATCGTCCACATTTACATCAATGCTCATCATGCACCTCTCATTGTCATCATTCATCATTCCCTTCTATAGAATCATTGTTGGAACTATATTGAAATTTGACATGGAACTTCCAGTACACCCATCACAAATTTATTCCATCGAACCCACACAATGAGTAGTGAATGGGGCCAACGTTGAAAGTTTTTCAATCTGTCCTCGTATGCGTTGAAATTTGACATGGTTAGACTAGATAGTTGCCTTGAGGGTATGGGAGGGTTTCAAGACTTAAGTATGTTTGATGTCCCCACATAATATTTGAGATCGTCCATGTTTGCATCAATGTTCAATATAATGGATGTCTCATTTTCATCATTCGTTATTGCCATCTATATAATCTTTGTCGAAACTCTCTTGAAATGTCATGACACTTCCAATACACCCATCACTAATGTCATCTTGCATCGAACTCGCACAATGAGTAGTGAATGGGGCCAACATTGAAATTTATTCAAACTGTGCATGTATGCTTTAAAATTTGACATGGTTATAATAGAAACATGCCTTGATGGTATGGGAGGGTTTCAATATCAAGGATGTCTGATGTCCCCACATAATCTTTGAGATCATCCATGTTTGCATCAACGTTCATAATGGATGTCTCATTATCATCATTCGTTGTTTCCATATGTATAATATTTGTTGGAACTCTCTTGAAATGTCATGGAACTTCCAATTCACCCACCACAAATGTCATGCACCGACCCCACATAGTGAGCAGTGAATGGGGCCAATGTTGAAATTTTTTCAATATGTTCCTGTATGCATCAAAATTTGACATGGTTAGACTAGACACATGACTTGAAAATATGGGAGGGTTTCAATACTCAAGGATGCCTGATGTCCCCACATAATATTTGAGATCATCCACATTTTCATCAATGTTCATCATGCACGTCTCATTTCCAATGATTGTCATTCCCTTCTATAGAATTGTTGTCGGAACTATCTTGAAATTTGACATGGAACTTCAAATACACCCATCACAAATTTCTTTCATCGACCCCACATAGTGAGCAGTGAATGGGGCCAACGTTGAAATGTTTTCAATCTGTGCCCGTATGCATTGAAATTTGACATGGTTAGACTAGATAGTTCCCTTGAAGGTATGGGAGGGTTTTGATACTTAATGATGTTTGATGTTAGCACATAATATTTGAGATCATCCATGTTTGCATCAACGTTCAACATAATGAATGTCTCATTGTCATCATTCATCATTTCCATCTATATAATATTTTTCAGAACTCTCTTGAAATGTCATGGCACTTCCAATGCACCCATCACAAATGTCATCTTTCATCGAACTCACACATTGAGCAGTGATTGGGGCCAACGTTGAAATTTATTCAAACTGTGCATGTATGCGTTGAAATTTGACATGGTTAGACTAGACACATGCCTTGATGGTATGGGAGGGTTTCAAGACTAAAGGATGTATGATGTCCCCACATAATCTTTGAGACCGTCCACATTTGCATCAACGTTTATCATGTTGCACCTATCATTGTCATCATTCGTCATTCCCTTCTATAGAATAGTTGTCATAACTATCTTGAAATTTGATATAGAACTTCCAATACACCCATCACAAATTTCTTCCACCGAACCCGCACAGTGAGCAGTGAATGGGGCCAACGTTGAAATTTTTTCAATCTATTCCTATATGTGTTGAAATTTAACATGGTTAGACTAGATAGTTTCCTTTATGGTATGGGATGGTTTCAAGACTTAAGGATGTTTTATGTCCCCGCATAATATTTGATATCGTCCATGTTTGCATCAATTTTCAATATAATGGATGTCTCATTGTCATCATTCATTATTTCCATCTATATAATCTTTTTCGGAACTCTCTTGAAATGTCATGGCACTTCCAATACACCCATCACCAATGTCATCTTTCATCGACCTCGCACAATGATCAGTGAATGGGACCAACGTGGAAATTTCCTCAAACTGTACATGTATGCATCAAAATTTGACATGGTTAGACTAGAAACATGCCTTGATGATATGGGAGGGTTTCAAGACTCAAGGATGTCTGATGTCCCCACATAATCTTTGAGATCATCCATGTTTGCATCAATGTTCATAATGGATGTCTCATTGTCATCATTCATCATTTCCATATGTATAATATTTGTTGGAACTCTCTTGAAATGTCATGGAACTTCCAATTCACCCACCACAAATGTCATGCACCGACCCCACATAGTGAGTAGTGAATGGGGCCAACATTTAAATTTGTTCAATATGTTCCTGTATGCGTCAAAATTTGACATGGTTAGACTAGAGACATGCCTTGACAGTATGAGAGGGTTTCAAGACTCAAGGATGTATGATGTCCCCACATAATATTTGAGCTCATACACATTTTCATCAACGTTCATCATGCACGTGATCTCATTGTCAATGTTTTCATTCCTTTCTATAGAATTGTTGTTGGAACTATCTTGAAATTTGACATGGAACAAACTATCCATGTCAAATTCTGATGCATGTCAAATGTGAACAGAGTATCCATGTCAAATTTTAGTGCATACATAAACATTTTGAAAAAAATTCAATGTTGGCCCCATTCATAGGTCATTGTTGCCCATCATGTACTCTAGCCCTAATACAATGTCTTTTAATAGTTGTTTCCTTTAAAATTCGACCGAGAAAATTAAAATGAAATGAGGATGAGATGAGACAATATATAGAGTGGGTCTGTGAGTGATCTTTGAGTATAAACATGAATGAATGAACTTCTCTTGGTTTCGATAATAATTTATTCTCTACTAAACAAGGCCAACCACATGAAGGTGGAAGCTCATATGGCCCCTACGCCCCCTCACATTGCTCTCAATTCCCCAATACCCAAACTATAAAATAGAAAATAAATAAAAGAAACATAGTAATCATTCATAGAAACTACCAAAAAAAAAATGAAATAAAACTTAAAAACATGTAATTAACCCACATAAAAAATTATTTAAAGAGAATAATTCATACAAATTAAAATATCTAGTTATGTACCTCATCGACCAATGCAACATTTGTATCATCCTTCTTCTATATCTTCTTCTTGATCATCCAACTCGACATCTGTATCAACATCCGGTTCAGAAACAATGTTGAAAGGATTGATGATATAATCATCATCATCAATGTCATTTTTGAGCATATATTCATCGATATCATCATTTTCTCCGTCTTATTCATCCGTCGACCCATATTCTTCCTGCTCTAGCTCTACATCATCTTCTTCTTCAATATCATCTTCTTCATCTACAATATAATTTACTGGCCTTCCTCTTGGATCATATAGAACAACAAATGAACAATCCCTCTTAATTGGAACCTTTGAATAAAAKACTTGTTCACATTGACTTGGAAAAACATAACAATCATTTTCTTTTTCAAAAACAGTTTTTTTAATCATCAKAAATCACTTGGCATGTTGAATAACAGTTCTTTCCTCATCATGTTCATGCATTCGTAACCTATACCATTTGACATCGAACAAAACTAATTTGAAGGAATTAAAGTCACACTCAATTATATCATTCAAAAACCCATAGTATCTATTTTTCAGATTCTCGAGGATGTCTGTCACTCCTAGAGGAAACATTAGTGACCTGGAATACTATAGTTATCCCACTATCATAAGTTTTTCTAGTTTTATCCAACTTTTTGATGTGAAATTTACGACCATTGCACCACATAGCCTTGTGTTGTTTCAACTGCAATATGCCAGACATGTAAAATATGCATTGTCAATTAATAATAAACAAATTTATATAACTTGGAAAGTATAATATGAAAAAAACACACCTACGGTCAAATTAATATAATATAAAATAACTGAATAAAATGGGTGAATTTGCTTGCCTTTCCATCTTTCAAACAATATGCTAAATCTATTTCCCTCTGCGTAACATCAGAATCTCCATTATGACGAGCTTCTCTAACTAATTTAGACAGTTCTTTCCATAATAACCTACCTCCATGACGTTCTTTACATCTATCAATCCATACCTTCATCGAGTCAAGATTGTTTGCAATGTATAAATGTAGTGCATTCCAATCTTGAGCAACTGACCGATAAAAAAATCAAAATTCACCAATATTAAATATTAGTTATAACCATGGTAAATATTAATAAATTATGAAAGAATAAACATTAAATGAGTATGATCATATACAAAAAAACCCAAAAAATTTATATTTATTAAAAATATCCACAATTTAATTACCTCTCACTTTCTTCATTGTACCTTTACCCAACAACTGCTCCCTTTCAAATTTTTTGATGGAGTTCACATCCCAAATGCAATCCATTGCATGCATAGCTTGTGCTCCTAATTTAGGAAGATATTGACTAATATACACCATGGATTCATATACCATATATCCCTCCACCAGAGAATCCTCAGGACATGCTCTTTGTCTAACCAAATCCTTCAATGAATTCAAGTGCCTCTCCACCATCCACATTGACCTTGTGTGTACAGGTCCACACATTCCAATCTCCTCAACTTGGTGTATGAGATAGTGTTCGTGTGCATTGAAAAACGATGGAGGTATATACTTTTGCATTTCACACATTAGCCGAGGAATTTCTCTCTTCCAATACTTTATATCATCTTCATGGATTTCTTTCAATGACAACCATCTACAGATCATGACGTAAGAAAATAACATGTTTCAACAAAACATAATAATAATAATAATAATAATAATAATAATAATAATAATATAATTTTAAGGTCACGACCAAGCCAACACAACAAATTGGTGTATGAGACCCCCTTGTTTGTGGGACAAGGGACCCCTCTCTGCCCAACGATTTGATTGGTAAGGTATACAAAGGTATACATACCCTACCCCCCTCTGGATTTGAACCTGTGACCTCTTAAGAGGAAACATGTGTTCTTAACCATTAGGCCCACTCATGTTGTATATGTGTTTTACATTACAAGTAAAACACATGTCATTAAGTACAATAAAAAATTGATTTTTTTTTTCATATATATTGCAGCTACTTCTCTCATGTATTTTCCAAGATCATATATAACTTATTTTAATTTGTTGTCAAATTCATTTGGGAGAGATAGAGGTAGAACATATTGTAACAATAAAAACAAATCGTTATTTGTTCAAAACTAGACAAAAAAAATAAAAATATAAAAAAATATATACGACCAATATATAAATACAAATACTAAAATGATTAATTATTTTAATTAAGGTATGCCAATCATGTGTTTTTACCCCACCAAATTCACCTTTCTTTGTTAAGATATTCTTTATGTTTGAACAAAAACCCGTGGGAAATTTAATTTTTTGAATGACCTCTTTTACACCATTGCTTTGCTGCTCTGTTAATAACCATGGAAGTTTATTTTGGTCTCCATCGTTATTTGATCAGATCAAACTTTGCATTGCATGATTGGATTCCCGAATGTCATTACAAATTTTGACAATTTTTTCTTTATCCCTCCTGCCATCTATGATATGCCATAATGTTTCTGTCACATTCTTCCTGATATGCATTGTATAAAATAAATTAATGATTTTTAGGTCCTCATAGTAAGGAAAACTCATGAATTGAGTGGGATAACATTTCATTCCTCATGGAAGCCCATTATTACTACCTTTATGACAACAACATTGATGAAGCATAAAAAAAATCAGAA
>ML778424.1:493622-540287 GCA_009831015.1 Picea engelmannii
CCAAAAGTCATGTGGGCCCCGTTTGGGTAAGTGAGTACATCAACTTCCCAGGGTCGTAACTTTTGCATACGATCTCTGTTTTAGGCGTGTGATAGCTCGTTGGAAAGGTATCATCGAGGAGATTCATTTTGGGGGCTCAATAATTCATTTGGCTATCATTGACAACCTCTATCTCTAAAAACCTTCATTTGGGCCCTCAAAATGGCCCCGGAAGTTAAAACCTGCTAAAAATAGTAAATTGCCAAAATTGCCAGAAAGCCATTTTGAGGCATTTGGAAAAGGTGGGTTGCCACCGATATCCACCTGGATCAACGATACATAACAAAATGCGTACCTTGAGGATTAATTCTATCATATGCCAAATTCCATAGGCGAGGTGTCATTCTTTGTGGTTTTAGTCCAGTTTCTTGTTTCCCATTGAAAAGATCTTTTTCAGTAGTACGATACTTATGCTTCTTAGAGAGGAAGTGTCTATATACTAATCAAACACCTCCTTTCCTAAAATTTTTGACCGACGATATTTCATCTTAGGACCACAAACTAGACATGCAAATTTACCCTTTGTTTGAAGACCTACAACAGATGGATTAATGTGAATTATTAATATACAAAATGATTATTTAAACAACATGCATGATATATTCAATTAATTATATACTATTCAAGCGTGAAGTATGGAACGTTACATACCACAAAAATGTGTTAGTCATGGGGCATCATGAATTGTCCATAAAAGTATTCCACGCCATTGAAATATCTTCTGCCCAATTGGTTTACATATGTCATACATAGTGATGCCCTCCCATAACTTTAGTAGCTCATCGATAAGAGGCTTGATATACACATTCATATATTTAAATTGGTACTTACAAAATTGTTTGAAATTACACAAAATTACTACCATGGTATGTATATATACGTAAATAAATAAATAAAATATGTTATGCAAAAAAAGAGAAAAATGAAAAATTTACATTCAAAAAATTAATGTAAACAGATACCTGGAATAATCATTGTCAATATTATGTGCTCCCTCTTTTTTGACATCCAAGTAGGAATTTTATTGTTGATAATAAAAATAGCCACACTGAGTAAACAACCCGAAGCTCTCCAAATGGATTAACACCGTCAGTTGCCAATGAAATCCTAACATTACGAGGTTCATCTGTAAATTCTGGCCATTTTGCAACAATTTCCTTAAATGCATAACCATTTGCAGGCATTCGAAGAACACCATATTCAATTCTCTTTTGTGCATGGTAATCCATAAACTATGCTATGCTTTGGCACCTGAACAGTCACTACAAACGTGGAATTATGGGAATATGCCGGAGAACCTTTCGAGGGACCATTTTTGTTACTTGATCGGTTCAATATCTACTGATACCACATACCAGATTTTTTTTTTCGATGCATGTTGTCCATAATATATAATATGATCATCAGTACATGCATCTATACTTTGATACTCCATTCCAATGTCTTTTATAATGGCATGTAAATCTCGATATGTGCGAGGTAAAATATTTGACGAGGGTAACATAAATTCACCTAACAATCTAAAACATACAAAATAAATAGTTAATGTAAAGAATAGTAATTGTAAATATTGCATTTTTATTTTACACATTAATTAACACTAAAACAAATGGGGAGAAGTCAACCTTTATGTCAATGTGATGAAACATATTACATACCTTAGGATCTGTGTCATACAAGTGTTCGACAAATGATTCGTAACCTTTAAGTCACCAACAACAATGTAGTGGAGAGAAGATTTTCTCTTGACCCTTTATAAAGTCGTTTATTTTCCTTTTCAATCAGAGGTTCATCATAAATACCATTCCTATTGTCCCCATGATCCTCATCTGGATGACCGAATAAGTCTTGGATCATTTGATCATTAACTTGATCTTCATTATCTGCTTCAAGTTCTTCATCTTGTACAACATCATTTCTGCTACTACTTGTTGCTTTGTGCATAAAGTTAGGGGGGGAATCTAACTTTATAATTACAAGCAATCATGAAAAATTAGTGCATGTATAAAACAATATAAGAGTTTAAGAATACAATAAATATTAAAACATATAATGAATATATATATCTAATTACCATGAGACGATATTCATTTGATCCCCCGTCTATGTGCCCATATTTTCTACAATGTTTTTTGGCTATTGCTATTAAAACTCTTTCAGGACGTCTAGTTCAACAATTTTTGCAATGGAAATAACATTTATCGTCACCCTTTTCACCGTCTTTAATTTTTTTCTCACCTTTAATGTTTTCTGACATTCTTCCCCATAGACATATACTGCAAAAAATACTTGTTTTTTGTTCGCTAAGAAGACTGACTTATACCCTTTTTGAACTGTCGTTATTATAGCAAACTTGTCACAACATCCATAAAATGCAACATATTTATAGATTTATAACGTCGCAATTCTGACGATAGTTGACCAAGTCAAATACTGGGTGACCGTTGGGGTGGGGAAAACCTAGTGTCCACAATGTCGCAAGTGCGATGAATATTTCACCAATGTCGCAAGTGAGACAAAACATTTTGCGTCGTCGCAAGAATGACATCCTCTAAAATTCATCGCAAGATAGACATTTTTTAGTAGTACGTTGCAAGAGTAATGTTATCGGGAAATATGGAGAAAAAAATTTAAAATTTCCTCTATTTTTCAACAGCATGGCCAATTTTATTCATAACGTCGCAATTTTTCCAATATGTATTAGTGCCATATGAAACAATTTATGGCCAATAACGACCTACAGTAACTTCATATATTTTAGGTACATAAGAGGTCTAGGCTATTGACAAGTTTCTACAAGGTAGAGCAACTAACTTGTAGCTCTGAAGGATAACCTCCACATGGCCCAAAATTGTATGAAGAAATAGGTTGACCAACACCATTTCGAAAGGGTTTTCCAAGAAGGTGATCAGGTGTTTCTCTAACTCCAACCTCCAAAAAAACATCGCTCAAAGAACATGTTCACCACAAGTTGGCACCCAAATTTTATGGCCCCTATCAGATCATCAAATGTGTTGGTACAATTGCCTACAAACTAGCACTTTCAGATATCTCCAAAATACATCTGGTGTTCCATGTTTCCCATTTGAAGAAAGTGGTGGCTCAAAATTATCGGGTTCAAACTATCCTGCCTAAATTAGATGAAGAAGGATCCCTTTGGCTCCAACCAAAATCAGTCCTCAACATGTGAGAGCATCACTTGTGTGGAAAAACTATCAAAGAAGTGTTGATAAAGTGGAAGGACGCTTCTCAAGAGGATGTGACTTGGTAACCAACTTCCATATTGCAACAATTTTCGCATCTTCATCCTTGAGGACAAGGATGCTTTTGAAGAGGGAGGGCATGTTAGGATCCAATCCTGACCCCTCTTAGTTGGTCATTAGTTAGAAGGATATATTTTCCATGTAATAAAGGTCGACATTAGTTAATAAGTCCTATTAGATAAATGTGAACAAGTTAATGTAATAAGACCTAATAGAATCTTCCACTTCTAGAAAGATTTTCCTCTAGAATGTTCTCTATAAGATAGAATTGGTATAAATACGAGTAGGAGATATTGTTGGCACAAATTTGATCAGACCAAGGTCCTTCTTAGGTTACCAACAAAAGGTAACGTGTAGTCTAGAGAGCTAGCATTTTCATCTCCTCCGAAGAGAAGAAGTCTCACCTGAAGCGCTGCTGAGACAGATAGATAGGGAAGGGTAGGGAGAAGACTAAAGAGGATCCATAGAGCATTCAGGACTCATCCCTGTTCTTTTATGAAAGACATTAACAGATTTGGAATATATAAAAGAAAGAATCCAACCCACTTACATTGTGGTCAAGAAATTAACCATTGAACCATCAAATAGAACTCATAAGCCATAAAGAAACACTGCAATGCATAAGTAAACATACAAAAACACAACATATTTTGAAATTTGGTCCTGCTTCATATTATCTTGAGGATCTTTCTTTGATTACAAACTCAACATTACATAGTAGGGCTTAGTACAAACTCCTGCTTCTGGGCTCATGTCGCAGAGCTCTAATTCTCTAATTGGGAGTTCCAATTCATTACAGACTTAGACTTGTATCTTCTCGACTTACAACAATTAACAACTAATCCCAAAACCTGGGCGACTTTGACCAACCTGACTCGACTTAGCCTAGCTGATTAACTCACAAAATAATGAATCAATTACAGAGCGATGAACCAATGACAGGCGAATAGTAACAGTAAAGACAACAACAATAACAAAAAAACTAACAACAACAACAACAACCCTTTTACAGTTGCGTTTGGTCCTGTATATAGATGGGTTGTGTCTTCCTTCTCGGTTTGCATGCTTTCTTGTTCTATTGCAACCATTTGTTGCTTCGTTGGCGTTGCGCCGACTTCCGCAACTTCTTTCTATTGCTTCTTTCTCTCGACCTCTGATGGAGTTTGCGCAACTCGTGTTTGGTCAAAACTTGTGTGATTCTTTCTCAAAAACGAAGGGCCCAACAGGCTCCGACTACAATCCTTTACTCATCCTTGAATCAAGCTCTTGGTTCTTTCACATCCTCCAGGAGCATCTGTTGTTTTCCCTTGTCCATCTTTTATTCTTCTTTGGGCTCTTCTGTTTGTGCTTTTTCTTCCTTTACCTCCTCAAAAGAAGGGCCCAATTCTAGTACCAACTCTAATTCTTTTTGCTTTACTCCGTGAAATCTTTCAACTTTGTCTTTCCATTTTTAGGTGAGGAGTGATGCTTTTGCAAGGAACTGTTGGGTCATATCTTTACTGTATTCCTTTGGCTTGGCTGCAACCAATGAGTTCCACTCGGAATCGGCTATTGCATTGACCTAATGCATTTTCATATAGGCGGTCTGAATTACTAGTCGAAAGTCATGCAACTCTTTCTTGGCTACGGACTGTGCCTCGTAGAGTGTATTTAGTGCATTGTTGGCCTGTTGAATTTGGTCGAATTTCTGTTGCTGCACCATGGGGTCCATTGTGACCATAACTTATTCATTCAACACCTGGATCTTTTTTCAGACCTCCTCTAAGACCTGATTTCATTGAGTGATGATGCCCATCCAGTCAATGACTTCTCTGAAGATTTTGGTACAGTCCGCTATGTGCTTGTGAAATGCTGCTCAGGCATTGTTTCCTTGTAATATTATCTTCTGCATTTATTCCTGGAGCTGCTGAGGCTTCTGTTCCGCTTCCTACTGAACCTGTTGTAGCTTCACTTAGAGCTAATCAGTGCGATTGGCGAGTTGCGTCCATGCTTCCTATAACAACTCGATCTGTTTCTCTGGCTCGCTTACGTCGCTGGCCTCGAGTAGTTTAGGTGTGACCTTCCGAATCTCTGGTCAAGCCTCAACAAGTTTTTCCTACACTTTTTCTAGTTTACGTTGGACTTGGAGTT
Source organism: Picea engelmannii (assembly GCA_009831015.1). Taxonomy (NCBI): domain Eukaryota; kingdom Viridiplantae; phylum Streptophyta; class Pinopsida; order Pinales; family Pinaceae; genus Picea; species Picea engelmannii. Next base: position 499,055 of record ML778424.1, read on the forward strand.
TGTCATGTGCTTCCTTCATTTTGTATGTGTGCTCCATGAGTTGTTCTTTTCTTTTGATCTTGGTGGATCTCTTGGCCTCCTGGAGCCTCTGCTCCAACTGTTCCATGGATGCCCCTGAGTAGGCCAAATAAGTGTGGCGTTGGCCACTGTACCAGGTCGGTGGATGAAGCAACTGCGTCGATGGGTACTCGCATCTATAGTGGGAGTCCACTGTCCATTGAATGTTCTGAGCGAGTTTCTACCTCTTCCTCCGTTGGTGGCACTGGTGTTATTCTCAACCTTAGCTCTGCTGGAAAAAGAGTCAAAATCTTTGTTCAGGCTATGCAGACTTGCAGTAATTCTGAAAATTTCTTCGGGTTCTAGAGAACTTGCTCCATTTGAGCTCGCATGGTTGTCGTATCCTGCTCAGTTGTCGCTTCTAGTTCGTTGGGCACATCTGGTATCTGCGTCTCTTTCGGTCCTTCTTATTGATGTGTTGTGATTTCTTAAGCACCCTCAACCTTGGCTGGTGAGGTGATTTGTTGGTTGCTGTCAGGTTGTGGCTCCTCTCTACTTCAGGCATGTTCTTCTTGTGCTAAAGATTCAAGCTATTGTTCCTGGGTGTCTAGATTCGGATCATCCAGTGTCGTGCTTGGCTCGGGGGATTTGGAGTCGGGACCATAAACTTCTGATCTTGGTTTGAGTAATTCTATGGTTATTTGTGGGGGTCGTCGTTCCACTATCTCTGGGTGATCGAGTTGCATCGGCTCTGAGGTTATTGTCTGATATGGACTGGCCATGATGAGGTTTGGTAATTGGAGTGGTGCTGGAGGGTGCTCAATGATGAATATGGACGAAAGTGTTTCTAGCTCCAAGTCATCCTGAATATTAATGATAGTGGTGGCTTTGGTCATGGAACGAGTTCAGGGAGCGACAGATGCAAGGGGTTGTGGGTTCAGGGGTTTGTTCGGCGAGACCCTAGTTCTGGGCCTCTTCACCAATGGTTTGGTACCAAGCACAACTCCCAAGATCTGGTTAAACTACACACCTGAGAGCACAACATCATCTGGTAGTTGTTGGCGGGCCGGTCTTTTTCTCCACTCTAGCTGCTGTGTTTATTCTTTCCCCTAAGAGTATGTTTGTGCCGGAGTGTCTGGCTTCTTCTTCTTGGGGCCTGAACTTGGTTCTTCTCCTGATTCATTGTATTTCTTCTTTAGCATCTCTGTAGGAAAAATGTAATGCATTCTTGATTTACGTTGGTTGCTTTTGAATCCCGTCCATGACATGAATTCCTTATCGAAGGCTTCTTCATCCAAGTAGAATAGAAGCATCCATGTGTGGAAATGTTCCTTGCTGACATGTCTCGGCCAGAAAAATGTGTTGTGACGGTTCATGTTGAAGGTGATATTCCTCGTGTTATAGTTGAGGAGATTCTGCGGGATGCATAGCCTCTGCATTGCGTCTATCATAGCATTATACCATTTGGAAAATGCAATGTTGTTGAGTGTTGTGTTCTCCGATTCTTGTTTGGACTGCCATGGTTCAAACATCTTCACCATGCACCCCTTATTTGGTATTTCCGGTGGTGTGCCCACAGGTGGCTTCCATTTGAGCATTGAAAATTCCACAAGTAGGTATCCATAGGTGAAGGTTCCTCCCTTCTCTTGCGCTTCCTCACAAGCTACTAATAGCTCCTCCAACAGGAAACTACACCAATTGAACACTGCTCCATTTGCACAGAAGTCAGTGACTAATAATGCATATAGAGTGCATTATCCCTTTTAGTAGGACTTCATAACCTTGCTGGCTATGATGTAGCATCTAGTCCAGATTGTCTCGGGAAATATTGGTTCAATTACTGCTATGCGTCCCCCTCTATTGGTGTTAAATTTCTCGTAAAGGCTAAGCTCACCTTTCTTTTTCCTGTGCTTCCTGGGACCCTGGAATCCCTTTGACATATCCTCTCCTTGGGAGGATAATATAATGAGCTGATGGATTTTGTCAGCATGGATTGGATACCGCTTATCTAACCATATACTTTTGTCATGCACCCTTCTTATTAGAAATTTCGTGCAACGCGCGATCTCGCTTGTGGTACCAAAGACTGGTAAGTCTCTCAGGTTCATGATGGTTGAGTTAAATAAGTTGATGAAGTATTCTTTCAAGACTACTTGCATCCCTTCGATTCCATACATAACTATATCCTAAAAGATGTCTGTGTGCATTTGTGGGAACAAAGCTGAATCCATGAGGTCAAGGTCAAGGAGCTTAACTTGCTCTACCTTACCTTGGAGATCGCCTACGATATTGACCTGGGGGTCGTAGGGTTCATCTAGTACTGCTTATTTAGTCATGGTGCTTTGGTTTTCTATGGCTCTTGGCATTTGCACTTATGTGGCAGGTAGGAACTAGGGTTACGTCTGCAGCTTTTACAATGGTCCCAATTGGTTCGCACTACTGATTTCGGAAATGGATATACTCTTTTTGGAAACAATACATTATCGACTGAGTTCAGAGAGCATTATACAAGGCTTAACGAGTAAGTTTTTAGTAGTAACTGCTACTCATCATGACCGTATGGATGCAATCCAGGTGTGAGTTGTCTGACGGGACAATTTTAATCAAGGTAAATCCTATTGGCGATATTGGTATTTACTTATTTGAGTGGAATAGGGACGTGGCCAATTTGAGACCTTTCTGTTTGACGGGTGGGTGTCTCGGTGCTTTCTTCGATGAAATATTGGCATAATGCAGATTTATGGATTAACGACGTCAGATGGGGTATGGGAATGGCAATAAATGTAGTGACTAGACTGGGTTTGTGTCGCCTATAACTCAGTTTGGATTTGGATTCATGGCCCCTCCGACCACACAGGTTGTTAGCATCATCTTTTAATGACTATCATTAATGAAGTGTCTTTATGCTTCAGGTCCTATACTTCTTAGTCATCAGTTCTGTATCAACCAAAGCTTAGACAAAACAAATGAATTATGTGTTATGGCACAATGTTGCGCCTATGGACTTTATTAACTGAATTTACAAAATTTTAGAAAGAAAACAAAACTCAAATTTATCTATTGTACAAGCTCCTACGGATTGGAGTGACTGTCCTTCTCTCTTAGTTTTGAGACGGGTAGGGGTTAAGGCGAGCACCATTCACCCATCCTGGTCATAACACACCATCCAGTTGTGTGAGTCTGACTCCTCTCGAGGGTCGGATCTCCGCAACTATGAACGGTCCCAACCAGTGCATACACAACTTTCCAGGATTCTTCTGGTATCAGTTGTCATAGAGTAACACCTTGTCACCTTGTGTGAATACCTTGGTTTTAATGTGTCTATCGTGCCAAGATTTTTGTCTTTCCTTTTCAACCGACTGGTGGAAGTCTGCTAGAAATATGGTTTCCTTGAGTTCTTGTAGCTACCCAAGTCTCTACGCCACAGATTCCTCTTCTATCATGCGTGTGACTTGTGCAATATACAAACTTGGAGTGATGAAATCTGCAGGCACCACTGCCTCTTTCCCATAGACTAATTGGAATGATGTGTATCTGTGGAGTTTCGTTGTGGTTGTCCTATAATCCTATAGGACAACTGGAAATCTATCGTACCATCCTCTTGGTTTGCACAAAAAACCTTTGTTAGTCCCCTCTCCAGGATTTTGTTGAAGGCTTTGACCGTTCTGTTGGCCTGTGGGTGGTATGGACTGCTCTTGTGATGTTGAATCAAAAATTCTGTTGTAAGTGTTGCTATAGTGCTGCTGATGAAATGAGCTCCCTAATCGCTGGTTAGGCTCCTGGGACATCCAAACTGGGTAATGATATTCTAAAAAATGAACCTGGATGCAGTGTCTGTCGAACAATCCTATACCATTGCTGCTTCTACCCAACTGGTAAGGTAGTCAGTCATGGTAATGATGTACCTGGCCTTTGAATGTTTGGTTGTGGGGTTGATCGGGCCAATGAAGTCAACTTACCATTTCTCAAATGCTTGTAGATATCTAATTGGTTGCAGTGGTAGTTCATCTCATCGTGACAACTTTCCCACCCGTTGACAAACATCACATGATCTAGCATATACTTTTGTGTCCTTGAATAGTGTGGCCCATCAAAGTCCTTCCTATAGAAATTTCTGTGCCGTGGAATTTCCTCCTACGTGGCCTCCTGCTATTCCACTATGGCATTCCTAGAGTATATCCTGCCTTTCATGATCTAGGACGCATCATCTGAGAATGTTGTCTAGTCTTAGTTTATACAATTGTCTGATGATTAGCTGGTAGTCTGTGAGTCTAACAACCATATGGTGTTTCGGGGTTGTGGAATATGTTTCAAGATAGGCCGTTGTACTGAGAAAGATTGCTATATCCTCTAGATATTATGGTATGGCCTCAATCCTGAACAAGTCTACATCTGGGAGATGGTCATCCACTGCTCCGCCACTTTCTCCTAACTCTAGCCTAGATAGATGGTCGGGTTCGACATTGCATCGTCTTGGCTTGATGATGACTTCAAAAGAAAATTCCTGAAACAACAACATCTATCTACAAATTCTTCCTTCCAACACAGGTTTGTTAACTAAGTATTTCAGTGCGTAATGATCAGTGAAGAATTTGAAGTGAGATCTTAACATATATTGTCTAAATTTATGTAAAGCATAAATCATTGCTAAGCCTTCACTTTCTGTTGTTGTGTAATTGCGTTCTTCTTGTGACAACTTTCAACTCACAAAATAGATTGGGTGATCCATAGCTCCATCTCCAGGTTGCGTTAAGATAACTCCTAAGGAAATTCTTGAAGCATCTACATGGACATGAAATTCCTTCTCTCAGTTTGGGAATATTAGAATCAGTGCTATAATGAGTTTCTCCTTAAGTGTCTCAAATGCTTTATTGCATTTGGGAGTCCATTGGAATGTTTCAGCGTTTCTCAGGAGGTTTTCCAGAGGTGCAGTAATGTTGGAATATCTTCGAATGAACCCGTGGTAATAACCTGTGTGTCCTAGTGTGGAGCGCAACTGTTTATCACTCGTAGGTGGTTTCATATTTACAATGACCACAAATTTGGTTGGGTCTACCAATACTCCTTCTTGGTAGACTATCTGGCCCAACAGATTTCCATGTGGCACACAGAAGATACACTTCCTGAGATTTAGTGAGATTTTAAACTCTCTGCATATGTCAAACATTAGCCTTAGCAGTGCTACATGTTCCTTAAGTAGGCTATATATTGTCCAATCATCCATATAGACTTCTATAAATTTGTGAATGAATTTTTTAAAGGCTTCTATCACAATCCTGGAAAAAACTGTAGGGGCGCTCTTTAAACCAAATGGCATTACGTTGTATGCAAAAGATCCCCATTCTGTAATGAAAGTGGTATTCCTTTTGTCCTCTTTAGCGATCCTAACTTGACAATATCCTGAAAATCCATCTGTGAATGAGTATGCTTCCTTCCCCACAACCTGTTCTAGCACCTCATCAGTAAAGGGTGTTGGGAAAGGGCCGTGCACATAGGCAGAGTTGAGGCTTTTGTAGTCCACACAGACTCTAATATATTCAATTTATTTCTTTCTTTGAATGACTATCGGGCTTACCCACTCTGCTTCTTCTACCGCAAAAATGAGACCTTCTTCTAACATCTTATCAATATCCTTCTTAACTTTCTCTTTTATTCTTGGGTTAAGACGGTATGGTCTATGTCTGACAGGCTTGAATCCTAGTTTTAACTCAATCTTCATTTCTCCCATGACTCCTTTGATTCCTTTTAATTTTGAAAAAGTCTTTGGGAACAAATCCTCGTATTCCCTCAGTAAACTCTGTATTTCTTGACTAGTTTTATCATCCCAGTAATCTCCTACCAGAGCTATCTTGGGTTGCTCTGCAGTCCCTATGTTGAGCCCGAGCAATTTCAATGGGTGGTTGTAGGAACTATCGGTCTAGCTAGGTATGATGTTTTGGATTTCGCTACTCCCCTCTGTCTCTTTGATGTCTAGGTTTCTCAGTCCTTCTAATTCATCTGGGTTTTCTGAATATTTGCTAATCTGATAGCATTCTATAGGCTTGTCAATCAAGGGTAGGTGGAGTTTAGTCCGAAGTTCTTGCGTATGCTTGGGACACACTAGAAAGTTTGATCTCTCATTACCATTGGTTGTAAAAAGAAGTTCTTTAATATTTTGTAGGCCTAGTTCAAGCTCAGGGTACTTACCTGAGAATGAGAAGTCTTTGCAAATTTTAGCTTCTAGTGTCTGCCAGTCACTGGTCTGTCATCTAGTTTCTTCATGTATAAACCAAGATTTTGGGATTGGGCCTAGAGAATGGGGAAATACCTGAAACCAGAGATGAGAAGGTATCCTTGCAACTTGCCAATGTGTCTCGTACTATTCAATGTGTATTTTAGGATCTGATTCTCCGTTGAACGGTTGCATGTCTTGGAGATCCGTCTGCGTCTACTGCTCCTCATTCCAGAACCTGTACTTGATATCTTGCTTCACTTCGTCCCAAGTTCCGAGCACGGATTTATGAGTGGCCCACCATCTGACGGGGTTGTTCCTAAAGGATACATCTAGTACCATGATTCTTTGATCTTCTCTCACATTCTCTTCCATATTTTGCAAGAAATTGTCTAGATCTGAAGTACCATCGTATATTGGGTGTTCTCTAGATTCTGTCCCAATCCATCTGGTCATTCTGACAGTTGCACATCTTCTTGAGAATATTTTGTGCAAGATTTTTTGCCAACTATCAAAAGCCAGTTCTGAATCTTTTTCTGCTGACTGTATGCTTCTCCAGCTTACTGATCCATCAATAGTAGGGTTTATGTAATCGTTTCTTGTCCCCATTGTTACAGTGTACAACTGGTCTAGGTCTTCTTCCTCCATATTATTGTCTATTGGTTCTGTGTACCTGGGTCCTACGTATGGATCTAAAGGTTGAACTGCCTTGATTCCCTCAACTTCAAAAGTCATGGTGTCTTTCTTTAAATCGATTACTGCATAATTGTCATAGGCCCAATCGATGCCAAGTAACGCAACATAGGGGTACTTGTCTCCCATGATATCAATGACTTCAAATTCAACTATTGTTTTTACTCTTGCCACATTGATTTCTACGTTCTCCAATCTTCCTATGGGAAATATACAGTATTGGTTTTTCATCCTTAACTGAATTGGGGAATATGTGAGTCTCATTTTTCCTAAGGTTTCCCAAGTCTTCTTAGGCAGAATGTTCACATCTAACCCTAGGTCTAACATGACATCCTTAATTTCTAAGTCGTCCAACTGGGCTACCAGTCTAAATTCTTTCTCGGTCTATACTTTTCTTTGCAGCACTCTCTGAGTACTCTTCTCAGGAAGATTAGTCCTTATCCTTTCTTCTGAAGGTTCCTCATTCCCTAAGACTAGGTATAACGCATTGCATAACTTTTCTATTAGTCGGTCATTCCCTAGAATGTCAGAGAATAATTGAAACCAAAGATCATCTGCGTTCTGGGGTTGCTCAGGTTGTCTTGATATGGCTACAGGGTTTCTAGGTGCATGGGGTGAAGCAGAGGCTTGTGCCATCTTAGGGTAAACAGTCGGCTGGGGTGGTTCTCTTGTATTTTATGACTAGGAATATTCTGGAATACTTCTATGGCATCTTTAAAGAACAGATTTTGCTTTAGGGGGTCATACCTGCCTCCCTTAGGTGCTTCTTTCTGGATTTGAGGTAGAGTATCGACATTAGCTCCTGTCTTCTCTCCTCCACGAATAAAAATATTAAGGCTGGGAAATTGTCCCTTATAAATCCTCTTGATCTCTGAACTGATAAGGTTAGTTCCTCTTTGTTGTACTCTGTCTTCCCACTTTGCAATTAACTCTGGACAGTCTTCAGTTGCATGTCCGTTGGTTCTGCAGTGAGAGCACCATGACCACCTTGGATGAGGACAATATCTGGAAAAATGACCTTGTTCATTGCAGTTATAACATCTGCTTGGTCCTTGTACCCCATTTATTCCTCCTCTGAAATCTCCTCCAACTCCTCCTCCTCGACCTCTTCCTGGTCCTTGAGGGTTTTCGTTTACCCTGAATGTTGTTTGGTCCAACTTGTCTGCAAGTGCATCCAATGCTCTACATTGATTGGTAGTATGCACAGTGGATGCACAGAACTTACAGTGTACTGTGTTTGGTACGGTTTAATATTTCTTCATGATGGGGCACTGTCTTGGCTCATGGCTGTGGATTCGACAGATTTCACAATATTCTGCTGTCAGTGCTGCTTGGCCTCCTAGGAAAGCATGATATGGGGTGGGGTGGTGGAATGATGAGTTCATCGACACTTTCTCAACTCCTCCCGCGGGTCCTGGTGGGGTTACAATCATATTTTGAGGAGGTCACAGTCCCCTCATTCTCGGACATTCATTCGCTAGGTATGTCCTGGTCTGGGTATCATCAGTTCCTGGATATTTTATGTCAGTGTCGATATCTTTCCTTGTAGTTGCGCCAGGTTCACATCTACCGGGGGTTTGGTTACTCTCAGGTTCCTAGGGTATCCCACCATGGATTCAATCTTCATCGATTTTTCCAAGGTGACTGTTAATGTGGCTATCCATTGTTTCTTTAGCGGGATTTGAGTAAGAGGAAACAACCACTGAATGTACCACTCCCTATGATGTTCTTCATGTATTGGATGTGCTAACCTCCCTATGGCATCTTTAAACTTTTGGCTGTACTCCCAGGCTGATTCGCCTTCCCTTTGCTAGATTTCACGCAACTCAGATAGAGCCTGTTGTTCTGACTGAGGTAGTTTGAATTCTGCTATAAACCTTGTCTATACTTGGTTGAGTGTGAACGTTTGGCCTTACATCCCTGACACTTCTGGTTCAATGATATTCATGTACCACTTGAGAGCACGACCTATCAAGGTAGTCTAGAACTCAACCGGCTTATTCGCATCCGGAGTCCCTCTAGATCTCCATATCGCTTCGCATAGGATCCAATGCTGCTCAATGTCTTCATCTCCCTTACCCCAAAATTCTGGGTATCTAGCAATCGAACCTCTCGTATGGCTGGCCATTGCTGATCTTATTGTTCCCATCAATATGAATCCTAATAGTCCTACTTGCGATTTACTAGGGGATCCCAATATCCTCCCTGTACTCGCACTTCCTGGTTGTGACTGACTAATTAATTGTACTGGAACAAAATTAGCATGAGAAGGTAGTATCAGACTTATTGCTTGTATAGAGGACACTTGGGGTATGGGTGATTCGGGGCTAGTGCCACTGGATTTGGGGTGGTTTTCTTTGATCTGGGGGGTCTTGTTAGCTTCCACTGGGGTGATCTCTTCGACCGGATTCCCGATCTCTCCTGTTATCGGGGATGAACCTTCTCTTTCTCCTCCAAGATTCATGTCGACTTACTCCTCCCTTACCTCTGTACTTTCTCCTTCTCATCCTACTTCCTGGGGACTTCTTTCTCTCCTCACTTCTCTCTCATTTAATCTTTGACTGACCAGTTGTTTCTGTCTTCTCATCTTTTGCAGTTATTCCATATGCCTTTCCTCTACTTCTCTCGATCCGCCTTCTTTCCTCAACTTTTCAGACTGTCTTGCGACTTTCTTGATCTTTCCACGCCACCACTTCTCAACTATGGAGACTCTCTTCAAATCTTGTTCATCTCTTGAGTCCATTTATTGTTGTTTCCCCCCCATTTTTCAAAGAACCCTTCCCCTCTGTCATTCCATGACTCTTACCCCATCTTTCCCTACCCCAAGCGTGGGTGTTTACACTGCCATCTCAGTCGAGGACATAATCAACATCCCTTCCTCCATCAAGAAAACCTTAATCCATAGGGGGATTTCTCTCAACAGTCTTCCCCTTGTGCCTTTATTGAAAATTTCCTCTGCCCACGATAAAGACTGGTGATTCTCAGCTATGAACTCGATTATGTATCCTTGCAGTGTGGTGCTCACCCAGAAATTCACATCTCGTGTGACTGGGCAATCCAGCCTCTGAATTGCTGCTAACTTGTCGGTATCCCATGCCCAAATATTCTTGGCCCGTCCTTGGAACTCAGAGCTTCTTGGAGCCTCTTTATCTAGTGAAACAATTCTTCCAGAAATTTAACCCAGAAAATCTCGTACTGGTCGCTCGATCTTTCTGAGTAAAAGATTTCTTTGCAAGTGTTTTCCAATGATTTTCTCCTTAGTTATGATTCTTTCCATATGAAGGCATCACATATCCTTTCCCACAATTGATCAATGCCATATCTATGGATCGACGACAACATTCTCCCTACAGGTTCCCTTTTAACACGGGTCCCGACAACGAAACCATTTTGTTGGCACGAATTTGATCAGACCAGGGTCCTTCTCAGGTTACCAACAAAAGGTACCATGTAGTCTAGAGAACTAGCATTTTCATCTCCTCCAAAGAGAAGAAGTCTCACACGAAGTGCTGCTGAGACAGATAGGTAGGGAAGGGTAGGGAGAAGACTAAAGATGATCCATAGAGAATTCATGACTCATCCCTATTCTTTCGCGAGAGACATTAACATATATGGAATATATAAAAGCAAGAATCCAACCCATTTACGTTGTGGTTAAGCACTTAACCATTGAACCATCAAATAGAACTCACAATCCATAAAGAAACACCGCAATGCATAAGTAAACATACAAAGACACAACATATTTTGAAATTCATTCATGCTTCATATTATCTTGAGAATATTTCTTTGATTACAAACTCAACATTACATAGTAGGGCTTAGTACAGACTCCTGCTTCTGGGCTCATGTCACAGAGCTCTAATTCTCTAATTGGGAGTTCCAATTCATTACAGACTCATAATTGTTTCTTCTCGAATTACAACAATTAACAACTAATCCCAAAACCTGGGCGACTTTGACCAACCTGACTCGACTTAGCCCAACTGATTAACTCACAAACTAATGAATCAATTACAGAGTGACGAACCAATGACAGGCGAATAGTAACAGTAAAGACAACAACAATAACAACAACAACAACCCTTTTACAATTGTGTTCGGTCCTGTATATAGCTAGGTTGTGTCTTCCTTCTCTGTTTGCATGCTTTCTTGTTCTGTTGAAACCGTTTGTTGCTTCGCTAGTGTTGCACCGACTTCTGCAACTGATTTTTGTTGCCTCTTTCTCCCAGCCTCTGATGGAGTTTGTGCAACTCGTGTTTGGTCAAAACTTGCATGATTCTTTCTCAAAAACGAAGGGCCCAACATATATGATGAAGGATGTCTTGAGAATTATTGTAATAGATTGTTACTCTCCTGGGGGTTTTCCCCTCGAAGAGGCAATTGAACACTGCTCCTATTCCAATAAAAGGTATCATTTTTGGTGTGTTCTTTCTATATTATGTTGTTCCATTGGTAATTTCTATGATATTTCCTCTCTTTTCTAAAAATAACATACCCAGGTACATAACATACCTCTTCGTGAGATATTGTGTATGGTATCTCAGGATGAAGACAAATGCTTTCCTCGACGTGAGGTGAGCTATTGGAAGTTGGAGTATTTTCTATATGTGGGCCATCTTGATGACTTTCCATGCATCAAACCCTCCTTCTAGCACCAATTCTATTGAGGGGGTTGGATTCCCTTTAACTCAACAATAGGAATCACACCCGAAGACGAGTCCCAATTAGACTATTCTTCATTTCAAATGGTGTGATTCTATGTATTGATGGCCCAATAACCTTTTCAATGGGATTTAATGATTAAATGTTTGTTTCCAAATTTTCCCTTCAAACTACTTATCGTTTTGTATTGATTTCTTTTATGTTTTAATGAAAGAAAATGAAACTAATGTAAAATAGAACTAATTTGTTTTAATAAATCCAAGACTAGGGTAAACTTTTGATTCAGGTGGATATAGGTGTCCATCTACCTATTCCAACTGGCTCAAAACACTCTTCTGGTAATTTATTATTTTTAACATTTTTTTGGTTCCTAAACTTCCAGGGCCATTTTGAGGGCCTAAATGAAGGTTTTTCGGGATTGAGCACCTCAATCAGAGTTGAAGGATTTGATTGAGGCCCCAAAATTAATCTCCTCGTCGATACCTTTACAATGAGCTATCGTGCGCCCCAAACGAAGATCATATGCCGATGTTGCGCCCCTGGGAAGTTGATACACCAAACTACCCAAAAACGGGGTCCACAAAATTGTTGGCTTTTCATCTTCCGAGGTTAGGGTTTTGGATTTTCTTTATGTTAAAAATGCATTTGGCGCCTCATTTTAATAATCATCTTCTTGCGAATTTGATTAGCCATCACATCTATTCTCAGAGATAAGCTGCCACCATTCTAGCGAGTCTTTCACTCTGTATTTCTACAGTTTTGTACCTTTCGTTCATTAATAGAAATTGTGTATTAATGTATCTTTGTGTATGGTTGCATCTTTGATATATTTCTATTATATTATTGTCTCTTTTGCAATATCTCTATATATTTATGTGTTATATCTCAGCTCTTATTTCATGCCAAAAATAATCCGTATTAGTGGTGTCAGAGCAGGACTCTCTTGATTGTTTTGTCAATGCATGTCCCCGACGAGGTCCGAGTATAGAAAGTTGGGTCTTGATATTGTCTCTCTTGAGGAAAATATCTCTTACATACCCAAGAAACCCTCCATGGTGGAAGAAAAGAAAAATGACAGAATAGATGATTCCATTAATCTATTGCTTGAGAAATCTCTCACGCGACAAAGGGATGAAATGATGGAGAATTTTTCCCACATCTTTCAATGTTTGCTGATAAAAACTGGTGTGCCTTCATCAAGAGGCTGCTTTGGAGGCACATCACCTTTCAAGGTACAAGTCAATTTTGATATTCCCGTATTTGAAGGTCAAATAGATGCAGATGCCCTAGAAAAATGGTTAAATATGATAGAAGGTTGTTTCTCTGTTCACAATTTTTCCAACAGGGAAAATATCACCTTCGCACTCCTTAAGGCTCTCCTTCATGTCAAACATTCATGGGAAACTTGCTAGGAGAAAAGTTCCATAGAGGAGTCTGGAATATATGGGCCGAGCCCACTTGGGATTTTTTTGTGGATGTGGTCAAGGAACAATATTACCCTGTTGGAAACTATGAAGACCAATACGTGAGATGGACCATGTTGTGTCAAGAGAGGGGCCACGTAGTGCCAGAGTTCACCAATACCTTCCATACCTTGCGCACCAAGATGGGTATCAAAGACTTCGAGTGACATTTGGTTCTGAAATACCGTAGGGCTCTACACAGATACATCCAAACTGAAATGGATTTTCTGGAAATCTCATCATTGGGTATTGATTATCGATATGTTGTTAAAATTGAGCATAAATTTAAGCACCAGAACAAGCGGGAGTTCGGGTCTACAAATCTGCAACAACCAAAGTATGGTAAAGACGACCCTAACAACCAACCTTCAGAAAACTAGTCCAAGCCACATGAAAATAAGGGTAACAGAAAGAAAAAGAAGGACACTAGAAAATGGTGTGATTTCCACAAAATACCCTCGCACAACACCGATGAATGTCACTCAAAATAGTCATTGATGGCCGACATCAAAGACAAGGAGTTGAACCCTGATTTGAAATCTGATTTAGAAAATAATGGGAAAATAAATATCATCAATGCAGACCCCATTGCTACTGTCATGACCACAACAATTCAAACAGAAGAATCAACAGATCCTAAAGAGGGGGAGCACCTCTTCCATTCACAAGTGTGGGTTAAAGGGACCCCATTGCATTTCATTGTTGATAGTGAAATCTAGAAGAACCTCATCTCACCAGAGGTAGTCAAATAGTTTGGATTGTTGACAACACCACACCAACAATCATACAACATCAGGTGGCTTCACCAGGGACGAGACCTCTGTGTCAACCAATAGTGTCGATTGTCATATGGAATCCAACCCTTCAAGGATGAGGTATTATGTGATGTTTCCCCACTAGATGTTTGTGATGTTCTCTTGCACCAACCATATATGTGTAAGTGCCATGCTATCTATGAGTCTCGACTATGTAGTGTCAATATTACTCTGGGGGGTCATCTCTAGAGGATACCAGAGGTAGTTCCAACTACTGTCTCGCCTAAATAGTGTTTCAAGGTAGTATTTCATACTACAAAATTCAGTTTCTTCACAGTCTCTTCAAAATATGAACATAAGAGCACCACAACCACTGCAACCTCAGTCCAAGAACCTTCTATCCAACAAAAGCAGGTCGACAAGATTGAAGCAAAGCACAAGGATTCCTTCTGCACACAGTCATATCATGTAGACATATTGGTTAAAAAGGTCCAACCCTTCCAACCATAGGTTCATGACAACCTTTAACAAACTAAGCAGTGAAACTTCTCCAGTAAGGCAAGCAACTCATTGTTGACGATTGAAAACGTCAACGTATTTTCACCCGCAAAGTGTTGCTAATGCCTATTAATTATAATACTAAATAATACTAGTAGGTGGGACCCCCTTGAACTATTGAAGTCACATCTGCTCATTTTTTTGATGTGCTACACAGTTACACGATTGATGAGATATTGTTGTTGTTGGTATGAGTTTATATTTTGAGATGGTGTTCCTTCATGCTACTACAACCTGCTATTTATTTGTGGCATTTGTTCTTCTTGCACCTGCACAACAAACATGTTAGTGAAATTATATGAAAGGCAGTTTTGAGAAAGGAAAAACACTATAACAAGTGCAAAAGAGGCCTAATTCGGCAATACCACATGCAAATAATTTGAAGGAGATGAGAGATGATTGCAAGGGAATATTTTGAAGCTATCCTAAGCTCTAACGATACTACATTCATGAAAAATGCTTGTTGATATTAATTAAGCCTAGCTAACAAGAAGATGGTCATGAAATGTTGATCGGATTACATGTTTATATGCATATGGTGTGAAATGTTGGTGACACTTTTGATTGGGTAATAATGGTAATGGTTATACATTGGTTAATGGAATTAGTAGCCGATATACATATGGTATGAACGTCGGTGGCTCATGGAAGTTAATGACTTTGCGATTTTATTTGAGTTATATAGTCTATATGCATGGTGATTACGCTATGGTACACGTTGATGTTAATCACACTATTGGTGATGATACTATATTTCTTAGATTGTATAGTTGACATGCAATATGGTTAAGTTAGAAATGGGACATATGATGTGGATGGTGCAATTAGCAAGAAATTGATGTGGATTCCAATGCGGATTTTAAATTAATGGTTTTAATGAAGGGATTGTTGGCATGTACTGTTGAATTAATGAGATGTGGGTGGAGGTGACGTGCATTTACTGCATGTCACCTTTACCCTTCTCGTTGGTCACCACCCTAGTCAGGCTATTGTTTGCTTTCTACTGTGTTATGCTCCAAAATTTTAGTAGGGTGAAACCGCTCGACCGCCTCTCGTCTTAAGGATTTCGATTAACATGTATGTTCTTTTTTTGGCCATTCTTGACTTCACTTTGGTTATGAAATGATTACTGGATCAAGAGTATGGGTTTGTGTTTTTTCTAAGTATTGCAACTATGTGAAATCTTGGTTCTTGAATGAAAAATGGATGGTTCTTCTTGTAATATTTTTGAGTTTGTAGAGGTTATCGGTCTTCCTGGTGATAATTCCCTGTTGCTATTACGAGTTCAGTTGGAGAGTTTTTGTTTAATTCTGGGGTGGAGAATTATTCATGCACTGTCACTATAGCCATTCTCTAGCCTTCCTAGGTTTAATGGTCGAAGTTTTTTTGCGTCACGATGTTGTGTTTCATTTTGGCATTTGATTTCCACTGCTAAGGGGCACGAATTGGGTGTTTTGTTCTTAACTCGACCCTGTCTCCTCCTCAATACTATGGACAAAGAACATGAGGGTTATACCCTATGTGCATTGATTAAGATGCCCGATTGAATAAGAGCCTCACCCTTCCCCCNTTTTACCTGTCCACAAATGACTCATATCTCTCTGTGTGTGTATACCTCTGGCTTTGAAGTTTCACTACTACAAGAAATTGGATCTGTTCCTCTTGTGATGGCTACCAAGAAAAACCCTTAACCCTATGGTTTGGAGTTCGTAGGAAGACTCTCGGGCCATTCAATTTGCTACAGATTATTGTGGTCGATTACTTTGAATGCAGACTCACCATTGGTCGTATGGCAGTCATGTTGGTATGGCATTTAGTTACTGCCTCTGTGATAATAGCAATAAACCTTACAGTGCCAATTTCACTTCTAAAGTTCACAGTCACCCTCCTGATGTCAAGTAACTTAGTATTATTAGTGGAGAAGGCTTCTGGCCTGTCTGGATTGGATGCGTGGGTATGCATAGCTACTACAGATTCTTCGGTTGATTGAATTCCTACCATAGTGGTGAATTGTTGGTTTCTGTACAATCACTAGTATGTGCACTTATAATGATTTGGATGATGTCGGGCATTGGTTGCGAATGCTTGGTGTTGTTCACACATGTTGCGTTTTGTGTATGGTATTTTGCAAAGTAATTAATGGGCATGGTAACTATGATTTTCTTTGGGTGGAATGACTACTAAACTGGATGACTGTAGAAAGTATATCCACTGCATCCTGGTGTTTATTGATTGAATAATCCTGAGGATGCACAGTTTGGTCAATCACGGTGTGACTGAATCGAAACAACCTCATATTAAATCGATAGCTCAGTATGATATACTGAGTTATATCATGATTGTGTGTTGGTTGTGATAAACGGAAACGTTGCACCATGGGATTTTGTTTGTTGTGCAATGTGTGTAGTATGGATAGGTGTTTTTATACTAAGGGATACCCACATAGTTTTTAAGCATGTTATTTATTGCAATTGACCATTGGTTAAAGCAGGTGTGTTGTTGATGGAAGTCGTGTTGGATAGCTGGCCCAGATTTTAAGTCACATTGAGTTGGTTTTCTTTTACAGTGGCAGAACTACATTACCTGGGAAAATTACTCCTGCATAGCTTGTATCTAAATGGTGGTTGTTGGTTATATGATTAATTGTCATTTCAGGCGTGGCAATTTGGTCGTGATTATTTGGTTACTGCATATATATGTTAACGAATATCATTTCATTTTTTATGGGCTCTATTGTAGTAATAATAACCTCGCTATTAATTTGAAAACATGAATTTTGAGTATAGTGATGGATTGAAGAACCGCTTGGGCAGTGGTTGATTCTAATAGTTACAGATTGGAAATGGGCATTGTTCGTAAATTGTTATGAAATGCATAGTGTATGAATGAAGGGACCAAAACCTCTTACAATTTATGTGGAATACTTACTATTTTGTGATATCACTGTGTTGGGTATTTTATTATTGGACGATGAATTAGTTAAATACACAATAATTGTTATTTGGTCCTGATGATTGTTGGTTGGTGCATCTATTCTTACTGCAGAATTTTTTATGGACCGCTTGATTAATTTCATGAACAATAATCGTTATCTTCATTATCTCACTTTCCGCTAATTACAAACCCTTCACATATCCCATATTCATTTTTTCACTTCGTGTTCTGATATTGATTATAGTCAAGGGAATTCCTGTGTTAGATTGGATGAAAGTGATAGAGTCCTGTGTGGATTGCAGTGAGGTTTTATTGTTTTTCTTACAGTTGATTGTTGTTATCATTGAGCAGTGACCATATATTCTCCCCTTTCATTATATCATATTTTCGATAAATACAAACCCCTCATGTATCCCTAGACCCTTTTCAACCCCTGCTCGTTGATTAATAATAAAAAAAATTGTATGGATTGGATTGCATGAGCTTGGTACATTCTGAGCCAAATCTATTTCATATTTTTAAGAGTTTTCATGCATGGTTATTTAAAAGACTATTTGCTAATTGATCATGCATGTAGGATGAGTTTTTTTAGTCAAGGTAGCCACTACCGAGGAAATAGAGGTCGAGGTAATTGGAACCGAGGCCCAAGAAGGCCCAGGTTATCCATACATTTTGACATTGATTCAGAAGAACTTGGCCAATTATTTCATGCTAGATTCTTTAATTGGATTGGGCAGGGAATAGTCCAACCTAGGCTTGAAAGGCATCCCTTCCAAGCCCAACAAGCCCCTGGTATCCCTGTACCTCCTCATGTCTCCTTACAGCCTGAGGTCCCTGAAAATGATGGATGGAAGGAGATTGTCCACCCAACAGTCTCCCAACATCGTGGCTGGCCCAACTTGTCTTTGCCTCCTCCTCCACCGGTTAACCCCATTGTCCAAACTTCCCCTAACCACTCTCCAGTGCAATCCTCCCATGCTAGCAAGATATTGAAGACTGAAGCTCACCATGCATTTGATAAAGGAAAAGACACTACTGCCCCTTCCTCACCCTCCAATGACTCTGACAAATACGTGTCTTCACGGATGCAATTGAGGGACGATTGTTCCCACATGATCAGCAAGATCAAGCCTAAAGCCTCTGCACAGCCAAAGGCAAATTCAGGAAAATCAAGAGGTGACAGCAGCAACCAAGGAAGGGTTGCATCACAGACTGGGAAATATGGCTTTTGAGTTTTATGTTATCTATTGTTTTATGACAGTTGTCTTCATGGATATTTGGACAACATGTTTTATTTTGGATATATGAGAATTATTTTTGAAATAATTTCGAGTTTCATGAGCTAAAATTGCCAAAAGTAAATATGTTGATGGGAGACATAAGGAGGCGTGTTTTCTTAACTAACGGTTATGTTATGTTTGATATGATTATAATGACTATGATTGATATGATGATAATGAACTAAAGGGAGTCACAAGGGGTCCCACCTACTTGTTATTATTTATTTATGATCCTTATTATGATTATTACCTTTCTCCCTAACTAAAGTTAGTTGAGTCTTTTAATTAACTTAACTAATGAGTTGGTTTAACTACTTTAACCAATTCTAACTTGTTAAAAGCAAAGAGGAAGGGAGGGGAAAAGGGAGGATAGAAGCACAAGCATGCTAAGGTTTTCTCTTTGAGTTTATGTTGTGATAGTTCAACTTTCATTCATTCATATATTCATCACAACCTAATTCTCTTTTGTGATAGCAAGGTCTTATTGTAGACAACAATATTCAGGGATGAATCAAATCATTCAGACACTTGTTCTTCAGAGGTGTTGATCTATCTTTGATAGTGTATGTAGACCTGTCTGTTTTTGAATTAACTTTCATGACTGATAAAGGCTATTGTGCATAGTTGAGTGGGAAACAATCTGTGGGAAGCTGATCCAACTTTTAGAGTTCAGTTTTGGTTTTCTGTTAGAGGTCCTTTTGTATGTTCCATCGAGGATTTCTAAGTTTGACTTTGGTCCAAGATTTCTGTATGAGATTTTGTAAAGAAATGACTCTTTGGTGAATTGGAATGAAATAAAGGATTTCTTTATGTCTCATCTATATTGATAATCCTCTTGGTGTATTTACTTCTATTCTTACATTTATTTCAGCAACTGATATATTTATAAAATTACATAAAAAGTGAATTTCCAGCAAGCTTTTTTTGTTGATAAAAGACTAGCCTAAGCACTCGTAATTAATACTTGTGAGTTAGGATGTTATTTTTGTTGGCTACAAACATAGGGTGATATTCTCATCTACTTTGATTTAGCAAAGTAAAGTCTGAAAATGATTGAGTAAGATCAATTCATATCTTTTCCTCAACATTTATTTGGATACCATACTGGGGATATCTTCGATATCTCTCAGGTTAAATTTTTATACTCGATTTTCATCGATACATCTTTCTTTTTCTGTTATTGATTCTTTGATTGTTTTTCTATTAATGACTGTTCATGTTGCAAGGCATTGCAGTATTGATCCCGGTCTCCAAGACGAGACCAACATTGCTTTGAACTTGTTTCATACTATTTTGGACACTGCTAGGACCCATGCTGAGCTTAACCATTCTTGGGAAGCAATTGAAAAAGATATTAGTGTTCAAGAACAATTGGAAGCTATACGTAGGCAGATTAGAATTCAACAATAACCTTTTGTTTCTTTAGTTTTGTCCTTTCTTTCATGTCCTTATATTATCGTGCTTCTAGAAGAAGAAGAGGCTTGTCACCTGAAATCCATCCTATTGCTGAAATAGGAAGAAGAAACGTAGTGTTATCTATCCAACAAGGTGCTCTAAGGAGGACTTTATCTGATTCATCCAGCTCATCTTTCTTTCCCTCATCTCTCATCCACAAGATGGCATCTAGTGGTGGTTCTGGTGGCATTGGAAGTGCTTCATCTTCCCAATCTTCATCATCATCAGTGACTGGTAGCTTGTACAACCACCATATCCCTGTACAATCTACTAAAAACCACACTAAAGTCATTAAAAAGTATGGGATTTTTTAGTTTGAAGAGGATGCCAAAACCACACCATGGAATGTGTCTTCTCCTCTTAACTTAGCACCTGCTACTCGCCCAATTCCGAAGTTTAAAGAGCACTTGCCTAGGTTTTTAGGAGATAACACTGTTAGTACTAACTAACACCTAGTGGAATTTTCTAATGCTTGTCATAACATAGGGGATAACGACAATGAGACTTTCATGCACTTGTTTGTCAATTCCTTGGAAGGAAAGGCTGCGACCGATTTATTTAACCTTCCTCCTAAGATCTTGTCTACTTGGGAGGAGTTAATCTATTGGTTTCGATCCACTTATGGGAAATCCAAAATCCCCGCCGAGAATTTAAGGTAATACAATAACGTCACTTATAAATATGGTGAGACCATTAGGTCTTTCAACTTTTGTTTCACCAAGCTGTAATATCAAATCCCCGAACTTATCCCCCCACAGAACCAAGCCACATTCATGCATTACTAAAATGCATTTTCTTCTTCCTACCATCATAGGCTTGAGGAAAAAGTCATTGATAATCTTAGTTCTGCTCTACATACCTGTTCAGAGTATGAATAACAACTTGAGAGAACTAGTCTTCCTTAGGGGGAATCAGTTAGACAAACATAAATGTCCACTCTCTTGCAGCTAGTACAAGATATGAACAATCGTATGATAGATTTTGAGCGAAAGGGAACTGTCTCTCTTCTCACCCCTGGAGCTTCATCCTCTTCCACACCCCCTTTTAGAAATCCCGTTGAAAACAATTTTCATCCTAAGGCTATCTTGCCTCAGAGTTGGTGTAACTTTTGCGAGGAGCACCACGAAGAGACCACATGTGAGGTAAAGAAGAGTGCCAGAGATAAGATATTTGGTAAAAGACCAGAAGCTACTATTGTTGTACTAGATTTTTCCGAGCCAAAATATGTCATGGTCATCAATACTAGGAACAAAGCATATGACCCCAAAGGCAAATTTGACCCCCCTCGTAGTTCTTCTAGCTCGAGTTCATTCCCAACCGCTGTTGTGCCCCAGGTTCCTAAAGTTCCTGAGAGTCAAGGAATCACTCCTCCTCCCCCCTCTTCCTAATACAATATCTTGAATCAATTGGCCAACATCAAAGCAGATGCAACCCTCCTAGACACGGTTTTCATTCTTGAACAACAGATGAATCTAAAATAATTCATGGAAGGAAAATCTTCCATTGTAGCCAATCTTTCCAAAGAGGTAGACGAAGAGGATTCTTCTATAAATAAAGTAGGTGTACATAATTTTAGATACCCTGTAAAACCCCCCCTTTTTACATTTCTGTAAAGATCACGGATAAGATTTCCCATTGTTGCCTCATTGATGGTGGTTTGGGCCCAAGTGTCATGTTGAATATTATTATGGAAGATCTAGGCTTGTCATGTACAAACGAAAATTCCAGAAGCATGCTCTCCTATAATAGTCTACAACAAACAACCACAGGCAAGATTAAAGATGTAACCTTGGTTTTATGCGCTCATCCTGAGATAAGGACAACCCTCAACATTCAGGTGATTGATATGCCTATGAGAAATTATTCAATTATCTTGGGGAGAGATTGGAAAGCCCTAACAGGTGGATACCTCTCACTTGAAGGGACACATTTATCCGTTCCTCGGAATGGAAAGAACATTATAGTCCTTAGAGAAGGAAGAATTTCACCCTACATAGAGAGTGTTCAACAATCTAGCGTAAACCATATCGAAGAAAACGTAGGAGTATATTCCATCTTTGCTGCAGAGGATAATATTCCTCTAGAAATAATTGACTCAGATGATGAATTATGGCATATGCACTTTGATGGTTCACACTCTAACGAAGGTAACGGGGCTGGTATTATCTTGGTTTCCCCCGCAGGAAAAATTCATAATATTTTATACAGGTTGGAGTTTGGTTTCTCGAACAATGCCGCTGAATTCAAAGCTTTGCTGCTAGGCATTGAGAATGCCCTTAATATTGGTTTTGGTCACCTTTCAGTTTTCAGAAATTCTGAGCTTGTTGTAAACCTGATATGTAAGGCATGCTCTCCTAGCGACAAGCTGATGGAAAAATATTCCCAAACTGTTTTGGCACTTGTCTCAAACCTTCTATATTTTAACATCAGTCATGTTAGGAAGGAGTTGAATTCAATAATTGATCGATTAGCTGTCTTTGCAACCTCTCCTACTCAACAGCTCTTGCCTCACTGGCCTAATTGTGCTTTCCAATCTCTGTATCGTCCATACATTTATGAGGATGAAGAATTATGGAAGGCCATCCCTAACAATGAAATCATTTGTGATTTCATTCAAAATGAACCTCTCAAGCCTGAGGAGATTATATTTGTAGAAAATAATAAAATTCCTGAAGGCTTGACTCCTCTTGAGAGTTCGTTTTCCTTGAGTGTTGTAGGCAAAAAATAAAAACAGGAAGAAGAGGAGTTACAAAAGAAGGTAGTCGAAACCATATCCATGAACATTAGGACACATGGATTTGCAACAAATGTTCAGGGTTCTAATGAACAAGATATGAGATCCGCCGACTTGATTGGTGGATTTCAAAATGTTTTTGCTTGGTTTAAAATGGATATTTGTGGTTTTGATCCAGGTCTTGTTCAACATACTATGAAACCAGCTAAGAAAAAAAAGAGACTTGTTAACTCTGCACTGAAAGAAACCTTTCGAAGGGTGTTGGGAGATTTTTTAAGGACTGAAGTGTTCTTTTTAGTCCACCCTGAATGGGTTTCAAATTGGGAACCTGATTCGAGGACCTCTGATAATTTTAGAACCTGCATTAGTCTTTGAACTTTCAGAAAAGCAATCATGAGAAACCCTTTCCCTCCTCTCAGTATGGAAATGTTTTTGCAACAGGATGCAAGGTCATAGTTGGAGCCCTTGACAATTTTTTTGGTTACAGTAAAATCAAAGTAGGAAGGGTACATTTTCACAAAACCACTCTTATTACAAATTGCGATACTATGTCTTACAACTGCCTGCCTTTTGGCTTATTGGATGCAAGTACTGCCATTAAAAGGCCAATACACACATCTTTTAATGAATTGGTCAGTCTCCATGATTATCTTGATGATTTAATCGTATGCATCACGGGGATGATAATTAGACCAAAGTTTTAGGTGTTGGGTCATTTCCAGATTACTTTGGTCTTAGACACTAACTCAGAAGTTTTTAAGGAATTACAGAGACAATGGTTTTTCTACAGCACTAGCAGCCCTCGCTTGAAATATTGTGAGGAACCAACATGAAAAGTTCTAATGTTGTCTGGATTTTGTTGTATATTAGTGGCCTAGATATCCTTTCAATTTTTGTGCTTCTTTTCGTTGCTTTAAAGTACTTTGATTTCTTCTTTCCAAGTTAAGTTTTTTTTATTCCCCGCTGCGCTTCGTTTCTGTCTTTTATTGCTGCTGTTTTAATTTCTGTTGCAATTTTTGTCTTTATCATATTTTAGTGTTCGGTCAAGATAGTTTGTTGTATCAATATTGCCACAATGACAGTCCTGCAAAGCATTGCTAGTCGATAACAATCAATCTTACACATCTGTTATGATGACTCCTCTGAAGGGACCTTGAAATTATTACATATTTCCACTGTTGTCTTACAAGGAATTGGGTATTTCCCACTTCTTCTTGCCATTTCTTCATCCATTGAGATATTAAGATTAAGTCTATAAGTTTCCCTCCTTGAAGGTTAAGAACATATCCCAGTCAAAGATTATGCATATAGTGGTAAAACCCCTCATACTTAACACTTTTCATGAGTTATTCCCAAATCCCTGATCATCATTCCATTAAACCCTCTCACTTCCCCCTGTTGCATAATCATTCAAGTTATGTCTTCTTGAGATTACTGTTCTTGGTCTGTGAAACCATGAGTTTTGAGTTCTAAATACGTTAAAAAAAAAATCATGTGGAGTCGCCAGTTTGTTGACGATTGAAAACATCAACATATTTTCGCCCGCAAAGTGTTGCTAATGCCTATTAATTATAATACTAAATAATACTAGTAGGTGGGACCCCCTTGAACTATTGAAGTTAGATCTTCTCATTTTTTTTATGTGCTACACAGTTACACGGTTGATGAGATATTGTTGTTGTTGGTATGAGTTGAGATTTTGAGATGTTGTTCCTTCATGTTACTACAACCTGTTATTTATTCATGGCATTTGTTCTTCTTGCACCTGCACAAAAAACATGTTAGTGAAATTATATGAAAGGAAGTTTTGAGAAAGGAAAAACACTATAACAAGTGCAAAAGAGGACTAATTCGGCAATACGACATGCAAATAATTTGAAGGAGATGAGAGATGATTGCAAGGGAAGATTTTGAAGCTATCCTAAGCTCTAACGATACTACATGCACGAAAATACTTGTTGACATTAATTAACCTTAGCTAACAAGAAGATGGTCATGAAATGTTGATCGAATTACATGTTTATATGCATATGGTGTGAAATGTTGGTGGCACTTTTGATCAGGTAATAATGGTAATGGTTATACATTGATTAATGGAATTGGTAGCCGATATACATATGGTATGAACATCGGTGGCTCACGAAAGTTAATGGCTTTGCAATTTTATTTGAGTTATATAGTCTATATGCATGGTGATTACGCTATGGTATAGGTTGATGTTAATCACGCTATTGGTGATGATCCTATACATGATCTCTTAGATTGTATAGTTGAAATGCAATATGGTTAAGTTAGAAATGGGACATACGATGTGGATGGCGCAATTAGCAAGAAATTGATGTGGATTCCAACGCGGATTTTAAATTAATGGTTTTAATGAAGGGATTGTTGGCATGTACTATTGAATTAATGAGATGTGGGTGGAGGCGACGTGCATTTACTGCACGTCACCTTTACCCTTCCCATTGGTCACCACCCTAGTCGAGCTATTGTTTTCTTGCTGCTGTGTTATGCTTCAGAATTTTAGCATGGTGAAACCGCTCGGCCACCTCTCATCTTAAGGATTTCGATTAACATGTATGTCCTTTTCTTGGCCATTATTGACTTCACTCTAGTTATGAAATGATTATTGGATCAGGTGTATGGGTTAGTGTTTTTTCTAAGTGTTGCAACTATGTGAAATCTTGGTTCTTGAATGAAAAATGTATAGTTCTTCCTGTAATATTTTTGAGTTTGTAGAGGTTATCGGTCTTCTTGGTGATAATTCTCTATTGCTACTACGGGCTCAGTTGGAGGGTTTCTATTTAAGTCTGGGGTGGAAAATTCTTCATGCACTGTCACTATAGCCAGTCTCTGGCCTTCCTAGGTTTAATGGTCGAAGTTTTTCTGCGTCATGATGTTGTGTTTCATTCTGACATTCGATTTCCACCGCTAAGGGGCACAAATTGGGTGTTCTATTCTTAACTCGGCCATGTCTCCTCCTCAGTACTATGGATGAAGAACACGAGGGTTATACCTGTGTGCATTGATTAAACCGCTTGATCGAATAAGAGCCTCGCCCTTCTTTTTCCCCCCCTCACCATGGATTATTACCTGTCCACAAATGACTCATATCTCTCTCTATGTGTATACCTATGGCTTCAAAGTTTCACTATTACAAGAAATTGGCTATGTTCCTCCTATGATGGCTATCAAGAAAAAACCTTAACCCTCTGGTCTGGAGTTCATAGGAAGACTCTCGGGCTTGTCAAGTTGCTACGGATTATTGTGGTCGATTACTTTGAATGCAGACTCACCATTGGTCGTATGGCAATCATGTTGGTATGGCATTTAGTTACTGCCTCTGTGATAATAGCAATAAACCTTACAGTGCCAATTTCACTTCTAAAGTTCACAGTCACCTTCCTCGTGTCAAGTAACTCAATATTATTAGTGGAGAAGGTTTCTACCCTTTTTTGATTGGATGAGTGGGTATGCATAGCTACCACAACTTGTTCAGTTGATTGAATTCCTTCCACAGTGGCGAATTGTTGGTTGTTATACAGTCATTAGTATTTTCACTTATAATGATTTGGATGATGGCGGGCATTGGTTTCGAATGCTTTGTGTTGTTCACACATGTTGCGTTCTATGTATGGTATTTTGAAAAGTAATTAATGGGCATGGTAACTATGATTTTATTTGGGCCGAATGACTACTAAACTGGATGACTATAGAAAGTATATCCACTACATCCTGGTGTTTGTTGATTGAATAAGCCTGAGTGTGCATAGTTTGGTCAATCACGATGTGACTGAATCGAAACAACCTCATATTAAATCGATAGCTTAGTACGATATATAGAGTTATATCGTGACTGTGTGTTTGTTTTGATAAACAAAAATGTTGCACCGTGGGATTTCGTTTGCTGCATATTGTGTGTAGTATGGATAGGTGTTTTTATACTCAAGGATACCCACATAGTTTTTAAGCATGTTATTTATTGCAATTGATCACTGGTTAAAGCAGGCGTGTTGTTGATGGTAGTCATGTTGGATAGTTGGCACAGCTTTTAAGTCACATTGAGTTGGTTTTATTTTATAGTGGAAGAACTACATTGCCTGGGAAAATTACTCCTACATAGCTTGTATCTAAATGGTAGTTGTTGGTTGTATGATTAATTGTCATTTCAGGCGTGGAAATTTGATCGTGATTATTTGGTTACTGCATATATATGTTAATGAATATCATTGCATTTTTTATGGGCTCTATTGCAGTATTAGTAACCTCTCTATTATTTTGAAAACATGACTTTTGAGTATAGTGATGGATTGAAGAAATGCTTGGGCAGTTGTTGATTCTGATAGTTACAGATTGGAAATGGGCATTGTTCATAAATTGTTATGAAATGCATAGTGTATGAATGAAGGGAACACGACCTCTTACAATTTATGTGGAATACTTACTGTTTTGTGATAACACTGTGTTGGGTATTTGATTATTGGACAGTGAATTAGTTAAATACACAGTAATTGTTATTCGGTCATGATGATTGTTGTTTGGTGCATCTATTATTATTGCAGAATGTTTTATGGATCGCTTGATTAATTTCATGAACAATAATCGTTATATTCCCCTCCCATTATCTCACTTTTCGCTAATTACAAACCCTTCACATATCCCATATTCATTTTTTCACTCCCTATTCTGATATTGATTATAGTCAAGAGAATTCCTGTGTTAGATTGGATGAAAGTGATAGAGTCTTGTGTGGATTGCTGTGAGGTTTTTTTAGTTTGCTTACAGTTGATTGTTGTTATCATTGAGCAGTGACCATATCTTCTCCCCTTTCATTATATCATATTTTCGCTAATTACAAACCCCTCATGTATCCCTGGACACTTTTCACCCCCCTGCTAGTTGATTAACAGTAAAACAATTTGTATGGATTGGATTGCATGATCCTAGTACATTCCGAGCCAAATCTATTTCATTTTTTTAAGATTTTTCATGCATGGTTATTTAAAATACTATTTTATAATTGATCATTCATGCAAGATGAGTTTTTTCAGTCGAGGTAGCCACGGTCGAGGTAATTGGAACTGAGGCCCAAGAAGGCCCAGGTTCTCCATACATTTTGACGTTGATTCAGAAGATATTGGCCAATTATTTCATGCCGGATTATTTAATTAGATTGGACATGGAATAGTCCAACCTAGGTTGAAAGGCCTCCCTTCCAAGCCCAACAAGCCCCTGATACCCCTATACCTCCTCATGTCTCCTTACAGCCTGAGGTCCCTGAAAATGATGGATGGCAGGAGATTGTCCACCCAATAGTCTCCCAACATCGTAGCTGGCCCAACTTGTCTTTGCCTCCTCCTTCATCAGTTAAACCCTTTGTCGAAGCTACCCCTAACCACTCACCAGTGCAATCCTCCCATGTTAGCAAGAGATTGAATATTGAAGCCCACCATGCACTTGATAAAGGAAAATCCACTGCTGCCCCTTCCTCACCCTCCAATGACTATGACAAATCCATGTCTTTGTGGATTCAATTCAGGGATGATTGTTCCCATGTGATCAACGAGATCAAGCCTAAAGGATATGCACAACTGTTGGCAGCAGGTCGAAATGGGAAAGAAAGTGTGCATGAAGAAGAATGACAACTGTAAGAGCAATCATGGGAAAGAAAGCGTGCATGAAGAAGAATGACAGCTGGAAGAGAAATCATGGGGAAGAAAGAGTGCAGGAGGAAAGCGACAACTGGCAAGAAGCATAGCACGCTCGCATGCAAGAAGGAGGCGACAACTGGAAGGAAGCAACGAACGCATGTGGAGAAGGAAGACCTAATGATAGTAGAGTTAGGGTTTTTAGTAAGAGTTTTTTGTGAAAACGGGTGAAGAGCCTGATAGATATAAATATAGGCAAGAAGGTATCAAAAAGAGGTTCGTAGATTTTGTGAAGGTTGAGATTTACTATTGTTGTAGATTTGATTTCTTTTTATGTAGTGTTTTGATAAGAGAACTACTTGTAACGAATGAGATAAGTGGGAGGCAGATATCAAGGATCAGATTGCAGGCTGAGGGGCCTGGTGTGATCTAGTTGTCCTCACAGAGATCTTATCAATCTAAAGAGAATTGTAATCGTGAGGCACTCAAACTGTAGAACTACCATAATAAGAGAGACAAGAGCCAAATATTTGTGGACGTAGCCCTAGGAGGGGTTGAACCATGGTAACACCTGTGTAATGTGATGAATGCATGCATATCTCTATTTACTTTTGTTAGTTAAATGTTGAATGCAATGAATGAATGAGTTATTATATTGTTTAGTTCATTGTTGTTGTGCTCGAAGGTCAGATAATAGTAATTTGTAATACAAATCATAGGTAATGGCTCAGAACACAGACCCTCTATATCCTACTTAATCCTAGGTTGTAAACACCTTAGTCTTACAGCCACCCATAAAAGCTATCTCGGGTGAGACTGCACAGTGCATTCTGTGTGCTGTGTTGCCTTCTGGTTCACCAGAAGGGCCGATAGTTTTAGTCTTTGTTGGTACCCTAAAATATACGAACCTCGGGTCAGTAGCGCAGAGCTATTCAGTACGTTAAAACCAACAACAACCAAAGGCAAATTCAGGAAAATCAAGAGGTGACAACAACAACCAAGGAAGGGTTGCATTACAGACTAGGAAATATGGCTTTTGAGTTTTATGTTATCTATTGTTTTATGACAGTTGACTTCATGGATCTTTGGACAACATGTTTTATTTTGGATATATGAGTATTATTTTGGAAATAATTTCGAGTTTCATGAGCTAAAATTTCCAAAAGTAAATATGTTGATGGGAGACACAAGGAGGTGTGTTTGCTTAAATAATGGTTATGTTATGATTGATATGATTATTATGAACTAAAGGGAGTCACAAGGGGTCCCACCTACTAGTTATTATTTATTTATGACCCTTATTATGATTATTACCTTTCCCCCTAACTAAAGTTAGTTGAGTCTTTTGATTAACTTAACTAATGAGTTGGTTTAACTACTTTAACCAATTCTAACTTGTTAAAAGAAAAGAGGAAGGGAGGGGCAAAGGGAGGATAGAAGCACAAGCATGCTAATGTTTTCTCTTAGAGTTTATGTTGAGATAGTTAAAATTCCATTCATTCATATATTCATCACAACCTAATTCTCTTTTGTGATAGCAGGGTCTTATTGTAGACAACAATATTCAGGGCTGAATCAAATCATTCAGACACTTGTTCTTCAGAGGTGTTGATCTATCTTTGATAGTTTGTGTAGACTTGTTTGTTTTTGAATTAACTTTCATGACTGATAAAGGCTATTGTGCATATTTGAGTGGGAAGCAATCTGTGGTAAGCTAATCCAACTTTTAGAGTTCAGTTTTGGTTTTCTGTCAGAGGTCCTTTTGTATGTTCCATCGGGGATTTCTAAGTTTGACTTTGGTCCAAGCTTTCTGTATGATATTTTGTAAAGAAATGAATCTTTGGTGAATTGGGATGAAATAAAGGATTTATTTATGTCTCATCTATCTTGATCATCCTCTTGGTGTCTTTACTTCTGTTCTTACATTTATTTTAGCAACTGATATATTCAGAAAATTACATAAAAAGTGAATTTCTAGCAAGCTTTTTTTGTTGATAAAAGACTAGCCTAAGAACTTGTAATTAATACTTGTGAGTTAGGATGTTATTTTTGTTGGCTATAAACATAGGGTGGTATTCCCATCTACTTTCTTTATCCAAGTAAATTCTGAAAATGCTTGAGTAAGATCAATTCATATATTTTCCTCAACACTCATCAAGATCCAGATTCAACAAGCGATTTTCCCTCTCCCCCAGGCACTAAACACAATGGAGACCATTGATTCCTAATGAGGGAGTATTGATCCATGTGGATGTAGGTGGCCATCCACCTATTCCAACTATCTCAAAATACTCTTTTGACTATTTACTATTTTTAGCAATTTTTTGGTTCCTAAACTTTCGGGGTCATTTTGAGGGCCTAAATGAAGGTTTTTCGGTATTGAGAACCTCAATAATAGTTCAAGGCTCTGATTGAGCCCCCAAAATTAATATCCTCTTCGATACCTTTCCAATGATCTATCGTGCGCCCCAAACATAGATCGTATGCCAAAGTTACGCCCTCGGGAAGTTGATACACCAAACTTCCCAAAAACGGGGTCCACAAAACTATTGTCTTTTCATGTTCTGGGGTTAGGGTTTTTTATTTTATTTATGTTAAAAATTCCTTTGGATCTTCATTGTAATAATCATCTTCATGCGAATGTGAGTATCCATCACATCTCTTCTCAGAGATAAGCTGCCACCATTCTAGCAAGTCTTTCACTTTGTATTTCTACAGTTTTGTACATTTCACTCATTAATAGAAATTGTGTATTACTGTATATCTGTGTTTATGGTTGCATCTCTGATGTATTTCTATTATATTATTGTCTCTCTTTCAATATCTCTGTATATTTTTGTGTTATATCTCCGCTCTCATTTCGTGCCGAAAATAATTCGGATCACCTTTGGCCAAAGATATGTAAACAACACCTGAAGTTGTATTACTCTAGAACTAATACTAACATTAATCAACTATCAAATATTCTTTAAGAAACATAAATAAATGACATGCATGCAAAAATACATAAGAAAAATATTAGCAAGAAATAATTCTATGCTTCACTTATACGTAACAAATTAAAGAACATTGATTTTCACCAACTTTCATTCAAAGATCTATTAACTACTCAATATAGCATAAAATAATTGCGATCTTATTGAATTCATGTAGCTTCTATACAAAATGCAGAACAATTCACCGATCTGATCACACACATAGGTTTGGAAAAAAATGTCTCTGGCTCTCATTGAGCTTCTAAATTAACTATAGCGAGAAATAGTTCTTGGAACCAATTACAAAATTTCTTACAAAAATCATCGACCCCTTTTCCATGGTCGATTCCCTTATTTATCAAAAGTAAAAAATCCAAAAATAGTCTTATGTCTATTTTAAGTAAAGAAACAAATAGCAATGTGGACTAATCCACATATCTTCTTCAATTCATCTCTTAGTCACTCGGTGACTAATCCAATGAGTTTGCTTTGTCATAATCAGACCATTTGGAAAAAATATATTCACATGTGTGCATATATGGGAAGCAGTGTTGGTCCATTGGTGCGCTGAGAAATCCTATCATTTATGAGTGAACAATCTTATTGAATAAATTGTTCGACGAAGGCAACGATACCTTAGACGCAATGCTCAAATCTATGTTTTTATACAATAGTGGTTGGTTGAAAACCTTCTTCCGCGTAAGCCAAATTACAGGCTCCACCTTGGGTGTATGATATGTCTCTTGAACAACTGTTGGGATGAATGCTTCACCTATTAGAATATTCTTTCCCCTAGGCATTTTCAGGGATTGTTGAGTGGTAGGTCTGTGTGGCAACATTTTCTACATAGAAGCAACAATGTTAAAATCACAATTTATTAGCAATTGTATGAGAAATACAACAATTATTCAATCAAACACATACCTGGAAGAAAAGAACATAAAATTAACCTTAACACTTACCAGTTCTGGTCAAAATAGTTTGAATTTAACAATAACACAATTCTACCATGCACAATGTCTAGTTTTGAAACTTTCTTCATTGTGCAAATTCTCTCAAATGCTCAATGGTTAGAATGCATAAACAAAGGAAATATTTGAGCTCATATACCCTACCTTTTATCAATAAAATCCAGTAGTTACAATCACAGAGTATAGGGGGATCTTTGCAAATATTGAAGGTGTGAATGCTCCACCTTCATGTCATGCTCAACATTAATGAATTATGTTGAGCGATGACATGGAGAAGAGCCTATTCTTTTAGAGCCTATGTTGAGCGATGACGTGGAGAGGCGTGAAATGGTTTCTTATGTCGAGGTTCATGGATTCGAGGTCGTCGACTGTTTGAGCTGACTTTGTTTCATCATTTCAAATCGCATGTTAAAACCCCTTCTTTCTATCAATGAGTAGTATGTTTTTTGGGGTGGTGACATGTCCAACACATGCATTCATATGATGATGTGGTTCATGAGTTGTCACATAGCTCGTCAAATGGGGGAGTTAGTTCTAACTTGGCATGATTTAATTGGCCCCTGTGGTGACAAAATTGGGTGCAGACACAATTCACTAGTTAAAACCTATGTGACCTACTAATTTCATGTTTAAGATTTCGATGACCACGATCGATCGATGGTAAAAGATGAACAATCCATATTTAAAATTACTTTCAAAGGGATTCGACCATCAACATGATCCTTTGTGCATGGGGATTGTTATTTTGGAAATGCGAAGAGTCGACGTCGATGGAGCATCGACCATCAGTAGGGAGACCCATATCTTCCTCTTTTGAAAACTAAAATGTGTTTCATCGATGACCGATGAACTTCATCAACATCGATGATTTTTCGTCAATGTTTACATTTCCAATCCTTCCACTGGATCCTCCACATGTTGATGTAATCAAATGATCATATGGGTTGACATGGTAGATGACGTATCAATGCTATCGTGGTGAATATGACCTAGTGAAACATGATCCCTTTAGTGATGTGTCATATGATGTGGCAATATGAAAGTCCACATGGAAGATGATGTGGAAATATGAGGTTGGAGTTCGCTAGATGATGTGGACACTCATACAACTGGGATTGGGCATACCTTGGCTTATTCTTCCAGCTGTTAGGATCGATTCGATGCTTGCATCGGATGACCACAACTAATCTTCTTAGTTCATTTCATCGATGTCAACAATTTTAAGACTTATATCAAATGTTTTGCAATAGGAAACGATTGGCACTGACAACCAATGAACATCGATGATCGGTAATATTGCTTGACTGTTGTGAATTTTGTTCATAGATATGGTCGACGCTCGATAAACTATCGACTATCATCAAAAATTTTTGTCAGGAGTCGGGAAAGTCATGGGTTTAAATGGTTTTTTCCTTTTCTTCGAAATATCTAAGTCCCAAAACCAATTTTGTTCAAAATGAAACCAAATGTGTTCTCCTATTTTAAAAAATAATTCAGTTTATTCTTGGGACACAACCGAGTGAGAAAATTTATTCAAGAGAAGGTTTTAAAAAATAAACTATAACCAAGCTACATCAAAATACAAGATGAAGATGAAAGCAAATTGGTACCCCAAAATTTCTAAAATTTTGAGGGTGTGTTGAGTGCTCAACACAACTAATTTGATTCCCCACTAGCTCTCTTCCCCTCAACCTGCAAAACCCAAGGGATGGAATCCCCCTTCACTTCTCGCAGTCCCTTAGTCCTTTCCACTCCCCTCAAAGGCTTCAAGCACAAGTTGTACAAGAAATATACTTTCTCGGATCTCAGGAATTCTACAGATGCAACACAAATTCGTCCAACAGAAAAATGTTGGCTTCCCTTGAAGAATTACAAATAGATCATTACTCATAGGCATGAAACCTATTTCTCCACAAAATTTTAGCTCCAAACAACTGCCAAATGTGCTTGCAAAACTTCCTTCAAGCTTCAACACTCAAAACTCCTTTGCTCGCCAAAAAACTCCATGTAAAAACAACTCTCCATGCAAAAATGTGAATATGTCATTCTAGTTTTCCTACCCATAGGAATTTCCCCTATTTATATTGCTTGCTTGACATGCACCCTTTCCCAAGATGATGGTACTCAGACTCCATGCTCTCAATAACTATGGGATGGGACTTCTCACACCCACCCTCTTACATGAATTCAATGATTGGGATCTAGAAACTCAACTGATAATGGAAGGTTCATGGTAATGATGATTTAGAAATAAATGCGTTTGAGTTTAATATACATGGGTAAACTCTCTCCCCTTGAATCCATTCCCTCTCTTATGGAAACTTAGCTCCCAAATCTCTGTATGTGTCCATCTACAACTGGTGATACATTTTATTCATTATATTCAATTTAAATCATTTACATATTACATCGCTTTGGCTCTGCGACATATATTACATTTATAATATACATCACTATTTTTGGGTTTGAAAACGAGGATGTTACATTCCCCTCCCCCTACAAACTCAACTGTCCTCAGTGCACATAACCATAATGTTTACACATTGACATATATAAAAACATTACATCAAAATACTTGATAATTCCACAACTTAATGGCTCACGCAACAATTCCAACTGACAACTCTCTTTTCCCCTCAACCCACACATTGGTTGGACAAGAAATCTCTTAGTTGTGGCTCCATGAACTCCAATTTCCAAAATGGAGTCTTCATTCTCTTATGTACAAATGTACATTCAATTTCATTCAAAATTTGCAAAACTTTGTGGGTATGCTTCTCACATGGCTTCCTGATGCTCCCACGTAGCGTCTTCAGGATTGTAGCAAGTCCATTGAACATTTACCATGCTGATGGATTTGTTCCCGAGCACTTTGAATTTCCGGTCCAGAATGCGCACTGGTTCCACCCATAAATACCCTTAGTGTTCCACCTGGATCACATTCCAATCAATCACATGATTAGGATTATGTACATAATTTTTTAATAAAGACACATGGAACACGTTATGGATTCTCATGGATGCAAGTAATGCTATCATTTATGCAACTGACCCTATCTTTTCTAATATCTCAAAAGGCCCACAATATCTCGCTACCAATTTTGGGGAGATTACCAATTTGAATGAGCTTCTCTTGTATTTAACTTTTAAAAACACATTCTCTCCCACTTTTAATTCTCTATGTGTTCTCCTTTTATTGACATATCTCTTCTGCCTATCCTGTGTAGTTTTCAAATTCTGCCTGATCTTTACCATATGTTCTTCCATTTCTCTTAACAGCTATGGCCCAATCAAGGCTCTATCTGTTGGGTTATCCCAAATTATTGGTGTGTTGCATTTTCTTCCATACAATGGTTCAAATGGGCTCATCTTCAATGACTCATGATACCCATTATTGTAATCAAACTCAACTAAATGGATAAAGTCCTCCAACCTAGAAGTCTTGTCCATTAGATACATTCTTAAAATATATTCAATTATCCGATTAATTATCTCTGTCTGCCCATTTGAATCTGGGCGATATGCTATACTAAAATTCAGATTAGTCCCAAATTTTTTAAACAACCCCTTCCAAAAATTGGAAGCAAACTTGTGATCTCAGTCCAACATTAATTCCTTAGGCACACCATGTAGCCTAGTAATTTCTCTCAAATAAATTTTTGCAATATTGGCTGCCTTATGAGTTACTTTTATAGGGGTGACATGTGCAACTTTTTAAAGTTTTTCCACCACTACCATGATGTAATCATGTTTCCTTGTTGTCCTAGGAAATTTGGTAATAAAATCGATAGTAAGAGCTTCCCATTTCCATTTAGGAATGAGAAATGAATGAAGCAATCCCGTTGGATGTCTGTGTTTAGCCTTTACCTTCTGACATTCCATGCATCTAGCCAAATAATCGGTGATATATCTCTTCATACCAACCCAAACATATTGGCCTCTTACAACTGTAACAATATTCTGGTATCCTGGATATTCAACATATGGCACATTGTGCATTTCCTTTAAAACTAAAATTTTCAATTCTTGAGAACTGGGAACATAAACTCTGTTCTAGAATAAGAGGATTCCATTCTCTTCTAGTTTGTAATCCTTATATTTTTGTTGTACATTATTATGATGTAAGCTTTCTTTGACTTGCACATAATGTTGGTCTGTTGTTACAACTTCTAGAATTCTATCTTTTAAATATATATCGTACATACTAATTGATGTAACATGCATTTTATTCACCATTCTAGTGAGTGCATCAACCACC
Source organism: Picea engelmannii (assembly GCA_009831015.1). Classification (NCBI taxonomy): domain Eukaryota; kingdom Viridiplantae; phylum Streptophyta; class Pinopsida; order Pinales; family Pinaceae; genus Picea; species Picea engelmannii. Next base: position 535,652 of record ML778424.1, read on the forward strand.
TTGTTCTCTTTTCCTTTTATGTGTTTGATGTAAAATTTATATTCATTAATAAATTCCATCCATCTAGTTTGTCTATCATTTAGTGTTGGCTATTCAAACAAGTATTTCAGACCACTACGGTCTGTCCTTAATTCAAATTTTCTAATGATAAGGTAATGCCTTCGCATACTTAAGGAAAGTACTATAGTTGCCAACTCTAAGTCATGTGTAGCATAGTTTATTTCATGTTCTTTCAGTTTTCTAGACTCATAACAAATTACATGTCCATTTTTCATAATGAATCCACCGAGCCTTTCCTTGCATGCATCTGTGCACACAACAAAATCCCCACTTTTGAAATAGGTGCACTAGTTAATAAATCCTTTAAGCACTAGAAAATTTCCTCACACTTAGCACTCCATTCAAATTTTACTCATTTCTTTTGCAAATATGTTATTGGGTATGAAATCTTGGAGAATCCCGCAATGAATCTCATGTAGTAGCAATCTAGACCCATAAATTATCTAACCTCAAAAATGTTCATCGAAACTGACCAACTTCTGATTGCTTCAATCTTTTCTGGATTCACTACTATGCCATCTTATGAAACAATGTGACCCAAATAATGGACCTAATTTTGATAGAAAGTGCATTTACTCAATTTGGCATACAATTAGTGTTCTCTCAAAACTTTTAACACCATCCTCAAATATTTCTCATAATCCTCTTCTGTCTTGGAATATATGAGAATATCATCCGAGAATACAATGAAAAACTTGTCCAGAAAATATTTGAACACTCCATTCATCAGACACATAAATGTAGCATACACATTTTTCAACCCAAAAGGCACCACTACAAATTTATAGTGTCCATACCTTTTCTGAAAGGTTTTTTTTCTAGTGTCTTCTTCTATGATTCTCACTTGTTGATAGCTTGACCTCAAGTCAATCTTGGAGAATATCTTTTCTCCTTTCAGTTGATCAAAAATATCATCAATCCATGGAAAAGGATATTTATTCTTGAAAGTAACCTTGTTCAACTGTTTGAAGTCAATACATAACCTCATCGTTCCATATTTTTTCTTGACAAAAATAACTGAGGCACCCCAAGGAGAAACACTTGGGTGTATGCACTCTTTCTTCAAAAACTCTTCTAGTTGCATTTGTAATTCTTGTAGCTTTGGTGTGCTCATTCTGTAGGGATTTTTGGACATTGGGGTAGCTCTAGGAATTAAGTCAATAGAGGAATCTATATCCTTGTTTGGTGGTAATCCTGGAACCTCCCCAAACACATCTTCATAATCTTTCAAGACTGGATCATCTTCAATACTTGTCTCCTCATCCTTCATTGGATCTTCCATATGGGTTGCATATATTTGACTCCCTTTTCTAAAAATTCTTTTCAGACGCAATGTTGAAATCTCTTGGAAAATTATAGGCCTTGTAATACCTTGCACTATCCTTGAATTCCCTTCCTCATCAAGGCATGTGAAATCCTTGTTATAACAATCTAAAACATCATGATGCTTTTCTATCCAATCCATACCAATAAAGAAATCATAAGACCCAAGTGGTATGGTGTTCAAATATACCTTAGTGTTAATTTCATTCATGTTTATAGGGCATTATTTAACAACCTCATTAATTCTTCTCTTGGTTCCAGTAGCTAGTTGAACTAACCGATATTTATCATGCCTACATTTTTTTCAATTTAAATCTTTCAACTAGATTTGGATCTATATAGATATGACGAGTTCTAGAATCAAACAAAATAGCTATGGGATGATTATAAGTCTTACCTTTCACTTCAATCATGTGAGATTGATAGTTTGCTTTTCTATTGTCTAAGGATGCATATATCCTTGGAATTTTTCTGCCCACATCCTCTTCTGTCTCCTCTTGCTTGATGTTATGCACAATTCTGATCTCATCTCCTCAGTGAGGATAATATTTATACATGTTATATCCTTCACATCCCCAAAACTTTATGGGTTGTTGTCTTGGCCTCTTTCCCAAGGAATTTGTTATTTTTTGGTCACCTTGAGATGGATGCCCCTGTTTTTGTGCTTGAGAACTATTCCTTATGAAAGATGGCTTGAATCCTTTCTTCCTTTGATCCATATTTCTCTTTTTCTTGTCATCCTAGGCCTTTTGGAAAAATGGCCTTCCTCAGTTTTTCTCATACAAATACTTATAATTTCTTATGGCTTCTTCTAAACTCCTGGGCTCATCAAACTGAATCTCATCCTTGTAGAAGGATGTCAGTCAACTCAGGAACCTATGAGTTTTGACCTTCTCATCTTTGATGAAGATCACATACCTGATAAGTTCCAAGAATTCCCTCTTATATTCATCGATGGTCATGTCACCAAGTTTGAGTTCAAAGAACTCTTGCATATTCTTGTCATAATATTGCTCCGATAAGTATTGTTGCTGAAAATATTTCTTGAATTGATTCCAATAAATTCTCTTCTCATAAAGGTGCTTAAGTTTCTTCAACTGATACCACCACATAGGTGCCTTTCCTTGAAGGTGGTAGGTTGGAATTAGGGATTCTAGGGTTGATATTCCTCTACTCCACTTGCAAGTTATTTGACCCATGTCTCCTCCTTTGATGCCTGATAGTAGACATACTTGGGATACTTTCCAACCTTGAATGTGCATATTAGCTTCTAGTTGAGTGCCTTTGGGATTGATGACATTGATTCTTTCTAGCACTCCTTGACCATTTAGATCCTTCATGATCATCCCTCCTATCACGAGATATAGATACTTCCACTTTCCTTACACTAGCTTCCTGCTTTGTGCCAGAATATTTATTAACTTGCTTCTATAGAATATTCGATATTTATAGTATCTCCTCCTGAGCTTTCATTTTCTTTTCATTATTGGCCCTATAACTCTGCACTTCTCTTTGCAGTATTCTCATAGTTACAAGATCATGCCAATCTCTTCTTCCATTAGAATTCGTTTCAGCATTACCCATGTTGACATGTAGAACTTTGATTTCTTCTTCATGGTTGTAGGACCCTTGAGAATCCTCCATATATCTGGTTCTCATATAGGAACTAAAGTATGCTTTCTCGTATCCCTAATTATGCAAGAATGTTCATGCAATAATTGTTGTTAGAATTAAGCATATTGAAAAATATTTATTAATTAGATTAAAATTTATTCTTCACATTAATTTATGAAGAATAAAATGCACCAAGTTAAAATATGATTCCCTTCTCCGAAAAAAATCTCCAACGAATGTACTCATACCTCATTCTGAGCGAAAAGTTACAACATTCACAAGTTGCAATTTTCCACTCACTTACTACTGCAGAATAAATTTATTATTTTTTTAGAAAATATTAGCACGCAATTCAAAAATTTGGATGTAGATATTCTTCTCCTCCTCAATACATTTCTAGCGACTATTCATTTTCCCAAATCTGAGCTCTGAGCTAAAATTTATGGTCTGTAGAAGTTTAGACAATTTTTCTTAATTTATCCTTGTATGCTACAAATGTCTTCTTTCTCTTCCTGCTCACTTTTACATACCCAAATCCAAAATCTAGCTGCATGTATGTCTTCTATGGTTCATAATATTTCCATATACTTCTCATGAGCCTCAAACAAACTTTAGATCAAGGAGTTATGCCCTCTTGAAGTAAATTGGTGCCAAAATTTTACCTTAGCTATTTCAATTGTAACTTTCTCACACAAGATTTGTTTTACGTTCGGAGTAGATCGTTGATATCTCTCTCCAATTTCTTTAATTTAATTTGTAGAGACAATTTGTACCTTGTTACACTCTATTCTCATGGGTTGGTACACTCTGTTCCTGAGGTTTTGATTGCCTAAAAATGTCATTTAGGGCATCAAAATCACCCGGTAAGTTCATGACCTTCAAAAACCCGAAGAATTCATACAAAAACTGACTATTTTACTGTTATATCCTTTAAATATGATCCATCAATCTCAAAATCGAGTGAGATATCAACTGTTGATCCGTCTAAACTGCCGACCCGAGTATTGGCCATCGACTCTTTTTCTTTGGAAATCGATTGCAACACATCTCTGAACCGACCGACCTGACCGTCGGTGATTTTCATTGGCGAATGAAACACTCTCTCAATTTGTCCAACCCGACCATTGACCTTTCATTTTGATTGATGAACACACTTCTCCAATTCAGCTGACCCGACCATCAACCATTCACCATTTCTTGGCTGATGTGGTAACTGCTGATGTGGCATGACACATGGATGTTGATGTGGCATGACATGTAGACTCTAACATTGCAATATGGATGACATGGAATGACACATGGATGTTGATGTGGTATGACACAACATCACCCTATTTACTTCATCGACCATCGGGTGATAAAATTCAGTGAGGGCGCAATTCACTAGTTAAAACCTATGTGACCTACTAATTTCACGTTTAATCTTTCGACAACCATAATCGACCGATGGTATAAGATGGACAGTCTAGATTTAAAATAAATTTCAAAAGGATTCTTCCATCGACATGATCCTTTGTGCATGGGGAGTCCTATTTTTGAAATGCAAAGAGTTGATGTTGATGGGGATTTGGCCACCGGTAGGGAGACCCATCTCTTCCTCTTTTGCAAACTAAAACATGTTTCTCCAATGACCGATGAA